>JANZXV010016884.1:0-21438 GCA_027576455.1 Erythroxylum roigii | reverse complement strand
CCTTAAGTGGATTGATCTCTGTTAGCTTCCATTTACCTTTTACAACCGTTGATTTATCTGTAGAATTGTCGTTGCTCCCGTTATTAATAAGTAATGGTCTTTTTGTAATACCTGAGTGCTTTTTTCTTTTAAGAAACGGAGGAATCCGTAGCTGCTATCATTTGAATGCGTACTGGGTAAATCTTCGGATTGACGCAATAGCCTGCAAATCACGCCAATCGGATACTCCGTAATTCTCTCGTTTGCTTAAACTCATCCAGACATTTGCTTGAAGAGATATTAGAGGTTCTTTTTTAGCTGCCCAAATTACTATCACTAATCTCTTAAAAAGAATCTATTTCTTCCATTACAAACAAATAGCATCGATTGCTTCTTGTTCAACTGTTGGGAAATAGGCTTATTTTAAGTGTTCTAGGGTTTAAAGCTTAACAGGTAGCTTAATTTCAGGCTCTAAACCCTTAGAAGATATTGACCGCTGAATATGATTCCTAAAGTAACAATTTATTGGAACATCTTTCAAAGACAACCAAATAATTTTTCATAAAATTTAAAAGTGAGCTGTCTCTCCAAATCGCAAATTCATGGCCTAAACTGATCTCCTATGTTGTAGACCTACTCCTCGAATCGTATAGGCCATCTGTATGTATTCCTTTAGTCTAGCATTTCCTATACATGAAGCCTCAAATACATTCATCGTTACACTTATCTCTATTGCTTTAGGACTAGAAATCTACAAACTTTCATCGTCTCATGCATTTTATTCTAATCCCATCATGACATAACTTTTTTTGTCTCATTTCAACTCAAGTTTTAACCTTGTCTTGTAGCAAACACAAAGAAAGCAAGAGATCGGCTTTTCAATTTAGTGGGATCTATTTAGTTTTGGCCGAAAACATGTAGTCTGGTTAGTGGAACACAGTTGGTTCCGATGATAACTGGTTAGAAAGAAAGCAACGGCAATGATTATCTCATTCTCCTGTTCATATCCACTTGCTCCTGGAGTTCTGTAATTTAGAAAAATGAAGATTCCTTCCCATTACGACCTTATTTTTATAATGTTCTTTCGCATTTGGTGTGTACCTTGACTCTGTTTGTAGTTTATCCTTGACAAGTTCTTGACTTGATAATTCAGATGCCATGACCAGTTCAGCTGCATTAACAAGAAGCATGGTAGCCATCAATCCACTGTATTATTTGAATGGATAATCCGATCTCACCAAGCACAAGCTTTTCTTCTATTTTGTAAAGGGGCATGCTTCATTATAGTCATAGAGCGCATCCCAGAGAGCAGCAGATCAACTTTAAATCCGTGAAATTGTGATGGCAGATAGCTCAAACAATCAAGGACAAACTTCGAGGCAACAGACACCTTGCGACTCATTTCATCTGATTATTCTGTAATCCACAACTCCTTATATTAATGACAGCTTCTTTGTACAACAGATGATTCTTGTTGGCTTCTACTTCATCATCTTCAAAAGTATCCTTCAAAATAACATCAAATGCAAGCTGAACATAGGACTTTATAAGGGAGAAAGGTACATGCTTTTCATCTCCTACTAATGAGAACAAAGATAACAATGTGACAAGCGGGCTTAAGGTTAAGAACAATTATAACGTTTTCAATTTAATCCTAAATTTATAACATAACTCAGTATTTAACTGATATTTTGTATTTAAATATTATATTTCGATCAATACAGTAGGATAATCCAAACACTGACATCATGATGCTTCAAATAGTCTTTTCAAATCCTTTTAATTCTTGACTGCGTGTGTCCACAGTTGCCACTATAAACTAGAAAGGATGCTTTGATACTAAATGATATTACAATTATAGGGTCTAAGAGTAAACATAATACATAATGTCTAAGAGAACTAAATTTAAGCAAACAATTAGGAAACACACATTACATAAAGTATTTAAGTAGTGTAACTCTATACTTGAATGGTATTAAATTAATGAGATTTAGTAGCTATCAACTACAAACATGAAAAATTAGCAGTGTTTATTTATTAACTTCATCACTTTAAAAAAAAAAGTAGATATTCGTACAAGAGTGAACTCTAAGCTGGTAGCTAAACATAAGAAAAGCTTTAGTACAATTATTTTCATCATGCTCATCAAGCTAAAAAAGACAACGCCGGAGTACATTGTAATCTAGCTACAGCCTAATGAATTAATCACATATGTACTTCCTAAACTTACTAGGACATACTTGTTTAAATCATACAGAAACAAGATCCAGCACTAATATAAACAGGTGTCGTTCCTGGTAATCTGGAACCAGGCGACAAGGTGCATCACACTTCCACTATCAAGAGATCATGACTGCAAGTTGTATCTAATGTCAAATCCTTTGCTATTTACAAGTTGAAACACAGAATAATATGCGTCCATAAATTCCCCAATCTCCCCCAGTTAGCAAGGGAAGCAGATCACAGCTTCTAATCAAAATTAGATTGAATGTCGAGGTCTGTATCTGAAGGATTAGTAAGCTCAACCGGTGGTTCCTGTAAATATCATCACAGTTTCCGTGATATGTTTAATATTCTGATGCGTATCATTTATTGATAGCTTATAGACACTCATGACAAGATATGTTGAATAAACAAAGATTCTGTCAAAGTATCTTCAAGATATATTTACAAGTAACTCTACTTATCTACAATCATGAACCTAATTTCGTAAGTACAATAACTGTGAACCTAATTAATTTGTGCCAAACCGACGTAACCAGAGATGCTGAATGAAGGTTATATGGTATTAAACACATTTAACAGAATGCAAACTGACTTCAGAACTCATGATGTGAAATCAAGGATCAGAAGCATACTTCTTGATTTGGATTGGAGGGATTCTTGGAAACTTCACTAACAACCTTAGAAGGATCTTCAGAAGTTCCCTGTAAATCCCAGAAATTAACTTAGAGGACCAATTCCTCACTTTGGTAACAAGAAAATTGCAACGGGTAGGAAAAGTCTAGTACCTGCTCGTCCTGGTGGCCAGAGATTTCTCCTTCCATTATTGAAGGTTTGACATCGATAGGAGTTCCCTGCAGACCAGAGACTGAACTATAAGCACCAAGGAATTCATTAATAATTTAAACCACAAGACATAATATGGAGAACAACAACAACCATAAGTTCTGTCAATCAAAACTAGTTCATGGAAAGCCATGACATAATGAAACTTAGTCCCATACGAAAATAGTGACAACATAATCAAAGTTAAGATAATGCCACTGCAATGTTTAAATAGCAAATCACGATTCGTCCAAGTAGCAATAGGAACTGAAGAAAGAATCATAAAGGAAAACTTGTAGCTATTACTCATGACACATACAGGTTCAATTTGATCCAGAGGAAGGTTTCTTCCACCTTTACTCAGATCCCTTAGTGTTCCCTGCACATTCAGCAACCGAAAATCAGGTTAGGAGAAACGCAGAACTACATAAATCAGAAATTAAAAAGAAGATCAATCCAAAAGCCTGTAGAAATGAATCATATGACAGAATTTAGAAGTTCTAAATCTGCACATGTTATCCTTTACATCTAGAAGAAACAAACTAACAAAATGTCAACAACAGTGTCTTTAACCTGAAATTTGGTTCTGCTTAAAAATCATGTGGTTTTTAAAGGTGGATGGCATACATTAAAATCCATTATGGTTGAAAAACGTTAGACCCTCAAAAGAGCCAGAGCATTTTAGCTGAAAAAAGTACTCCACAGTTTACAAGTTTATTATAAAAAGGACCAAATATTAAGTTCGATGGTTACTTTGAGCAAGAAAAATAAAGTCTCTGTCACTAGTATATTGAATGAGCACAAAGAATTGGCTTGCACAGATAACCAAGTTATGGACAAGATCCAAGTATAAAAACTAGCAACTTTCTTTTGAAAGACCATAAAAGCAAGGAGATAAAATATTCATTCGCACATTTTCTTGAATCCAATCCAGAAATACTTAAAATTTCTGTGATTATGAGTTCGTGAGTTCTGGCAAACAGCAAATGCAACTCAAACGGCTTCTCCTACCACCACACCTAAGTATATAATCCCTTCAGGTTGGTGCTAAAGTTATCACAACGTCATGTAGATAACACCATTGCTGAATGTTACAGGAAAACTACTTTAAATCCTAAAGAAACGAACCTTGTTTGCCCACATGAGACCACATGCATTACATAAAGTTCTTGGCCCTGCTGGTCCACGACGCATCGCTGGCGTATTACTTTCACTAACACCACAATGTTGGCATCTTCGAATACTAGAAAATATTGCAGAGACAGAAGGAAAATAACTAAGAAGTAACATCTCATCAAGATAGCAAAATTTTCAAACAGATATCACCAAACTTATTAAGTCAAACAAAATTATAGTGTCAACATAAGATATCATGACCAAAATTCCTACATAGTGCAAAACGGCCAAAGCCAGACTAGGCTAACAACTCACACAGTTTCCAGACTAGAAGTGCCATCTTGAGGGCAACCTTGGGGAGAATCCCAACTTGAACCACCTGAACTTTCTTTCAAAGATGCAAACTGCCCATTCCTTCTATGCATCCTGAGGTGAAAAAAAAACATGGAAGGAAAAGTTGTCAGCTTAAAGGAACTTGAATTTAGCAGATTCAAAGTTCCAGCACAGTCCCAGAAAAAAAGGTCTAGTTACTCCAACATATCGTTGCAGCTGCCAAATGTAGGAATAAAATAGATGTTATTAGAAACGTTCAAGAGAAAACATTGATATCAAATATCTTGTCATTTTTCACTTTTTGAAAGATTTTAGCGTTGCAGTGCACTATCTCTTTTACCCACCCAATAGCCTACATACACTAATAGGGTAAAAGCTCTTAATCTTGACTATTCAAAGTCAAGATGAAATATTCCTTTCTCGGATGTCTACAAAATAGGAATGGAGTCAAGGACCAAGCTCCCAATTTCCCAGTTTTCCAGAAGGTTACTAGGCCATTGGAAAAATAATACATGAGATAGTTGCGATTGCCTAGTACCTCTGTGCCACCTCTTTTCGTACAGTGTATCTTATCTTTTTGTCAAAACATCTCTCCTTACGTTTCTCGCGGAACCTAACAAGAGAGGCTATTCTTCGTGATAAGCTTGAAGGCTTTGGACTATCACTTATCCCCTGCAAGTATAGCAGAGAAAACTTATTATATAACCTAATAAGAACAGACGTTAATCACATTAATAACGCATCTTATGATTTACCCGGTTATTTCGATCACATTGCATATCGATAGTCGGTACTCTAGTGGGGACGTCCCGTCCTCCTAAAAGAAAAAGCACTGCTTTCACCTGCTTGTCAAGTACAAGCACAAGACGCTTTCAACAACTTGATGTTCTACAAACTCAAGGGCAACTGAGCTCTTGAAGAAAAGAATTAGCAAAAATGTGTTCTTTGCTTCAACATTTTTACAGTACATGAAGTCAAACACCTATCTTCTATGATTAACACAAGACAATTCCAATAAGCTCCAAAGAGCAGACTATGAGTAAAACAAGCAATCCAAAAACTAATCCCTGACGATGCGGGGGGAGAAAGAAAAAAATACATGAAAAAATTTGCAATATATCAAATAAAAAGTAAACAAAACCAAAACAAAGCAAAAGCAGACCTTTTCAGGAGTAACAGCACTGAAAACATAAACCTCTCCTTCGAAAGAGAGAGTCAGCTCACCCGTCCTCGACGTCATAACTACTCCACCTCCAACATGATGCTCCGCCACGTTCACAGGGGCCGAATTATCCTCCAAATCATCCATAGCGTCTCCATCTTCGAACGGGCCGTCGTCGTCGATCTGTATCGGCGGCGGTGCGTGGTCGTTGTAAGGACGCGACTGTAGTGGCTGTGGATTCGCAGCCGCCATTTCCCAACACCTCCTCTAACCTCACCGACTGTCGCTCAATTTCAAAATAACCCTCAGCTAAAGACGCTTTTCAGCTACCTGTTTCATTGGAGAAGAGACGACACATGTTTTTCTCCCTTTCTTTCTTCACCTAAAATAAGTATTTTAGATTTGCAAGTTTTAAACTTTAACGTAGCTCAAGAAGCTTCCAAAATATAAGAAGAGAGAGAGAGAGGGAGGTAACTTGAGTTTCCTTGAAAAGGCTCAATTTGGGTTAAGTAAAATTTTTATTTCTTTTCCATATATTTCCGACAGTCTACATTTATATATGCAGAAAAAAGTAAAATAAAACATGTGAGATAATGGTATGTAGCGTTAGCGTAGATTGGAGACGCAGGATATAGAGGTGGACCTATTGGTTTTCAATGGCTGTGATGGTGTGATGGTTGGGGCCTCCACTTGGATGATGGTTCACGTGGAATACATCCACGGTGATTGTCGAGGTGATAATGGAATTGATGTGTGTGGAACCACCAGACGGTGGACGTCGAGGTCTGTCGGATGATGATCTCACGGCTGCTGGTGACGACTTCAGGTGTGCGGTGGTTGCCACTTTCAAATGGTGATGTTATATGTATATTAGTGACATAGGGTCGGAAATGACAAAGTGGGGCGGTTGGGTAGAGTTTTGTCTCGTGACGTATACGAAATTGGATCAATTGATAATGTACTTGGAAGGATTTGAATATGCTGACTGTAACTTCAGTTCAGGCCCCCAATTTATATGATGTTACTCCACTTTTAATCACATCTTCGTTTGAAGAGAAACTTTCAACACACTTTTGATAAAACAAGAGATATCGAGTTTGATTTCAATTGCACCAAATTATTTTTATTTCAAAATTAAATTCATTTATTAGAGTACGTAAATACTACCTACAGTAAAAATTTTAAGTTTACATATTAATATAAATTTTAAATTTACCAACTACAAAGTATGTGATACGTGCTCATTGTTTTAAAAAGTATAAATGTTTTTAAAACTAAACCGAGTTGATCAGTTCAACTAGAATAAATATAAACCAGCTTCATTTCCTATCTGATTTCTATTTATAGGCTTTTATAAGAAGAAACTTGCCGATTAAGTAACAAATTGGTCGGTTTTTTGAGAAATCAATCGACTCTTAGAAAAAATCGATAATGTATTTTGAAAATTTGTCAAAATGTATGGTTGAACGACAAATTTTACACACTAACCCTTGTAGAATGCCCTGAGCTTGCATTAATTGCATCGATTAACCAAAGTTGTTTTTTTACAAAGTTTAAATTTTTTTTTAACTTTTCAATCATTTTTTTCTTATGGAATCTGTAAGCTCTAACGGTTAACATGAGGTATAAGTATAGAAACAATATGTAGCTCATGTCAGAATAAGGTGAAAAGTTACATGTGGATTCCAGTAATATCTCCTACATGTCTTAAAAACCCTAAATCATATAACATCTAGATTTCATGAAATTGGTAACTCTACCTCCATTACTATAGAGTATTGCTTCCCTTATTTAGATTAAACTTCTTTGTAGAAAAGTTGGAGCATCTTTTGGATCTAAACTAGCTTTTCTTGTATTTCTCTCATTCTAAATCAAGTATATGGAATGGTAGAATGTTAATCTAAATGTTCCCAAGTTCTCCTTTTAAGTTTTATTAGAAATTGCAAGCCTATTCCATTATATTTTCGCAACCTATAATTGAAGAGCTACACCTATTTCTAAAGTATTTTTGAGTACTGACATTCAAAAGATAGATGAAAATACTTTCATTTTCTAACCTTTATAATTCATATGCCATATTTATAATACCTTTAAGTCTATCCTTTATTTTTAGCCTCTTTTTAATTGCTAACCATACTATGAAAGAGGGTTTTAGGTGGTTACATTCTAAATCATTTGACCCCATATTGCATTTTATTGATATACTTTATCATTTATAAGTAGGATTCATTTATTTTGTTTTCATTAGTTCTTTAGTTTAATCATCTTCTACTCTTTGGTTTTATTTATTAAATATGAGATTATTAGTATTAGTAACTAGTTCTCTATATGATTGATACTCTGGCATCACTCTAATTTTATTTAGCTATCTATAATGGACTCTTTGCACTTACAAATATAAAGTAGATCAAGTTTTTGGCACCATTATTGGAAACTAGATTTACTATTTTTGTTAGTTTTATTTGTACTTTTATTTTGATTTTCTTTTACTTTTGATATCATTTCATTAGTTTTAGGTAGTTGATGCAAGATACAAGATCCAAAAGTGATAGCTTGGATCCTCTAATTCAATTTGACCCTGAAGTTAAATGAACCTGTAAAAGAAACTGAGTAAAAATGAGAAAAGAGATGGATATGCATCAAGAAGATAATCTAGAGGTGGATATAAAGCAATAACAATAGAAGATGTGCATGAGGGATATCTAATTGCTAGTAATTTATGCTTGTTGCTCATACGTAACACTCAACTAAAGGGTAAGAAACTATGAGCTAAAGTAAGTACATCTCCACTTGCTTATGACCTTTAGTGGATCATTAGGAAAGGATACGATAACATTCATAAAGGAGTTTTATTTGGTGATTCAAACACTTCCACTAAATGGAATCATAAAAAAGAGCTTTTAATAAGCTTTTTCTCATGCTAATATAAGGTCGAGCTACGACATGGCTGATCTCAGTAGAAGTGGATTCTTTCTTGGAGTAGGATTATGTGTATGTTTATGCTGATAATTTTTCCATTATACAAGATCACCAAATTGAGGATGCAAATACAGAGCTTTGTACAAAAGGAAAAGAAGCACTTCACAAAGCTTGGGAACATTACAGGGCTCTATTGAGTCAATGCCCTCAGCACTAATACTTTTTATAATCAATGATGCAATTTTTCTATAAGGGCATGTGACATTAAATGTCAAACTTAATAGTTACCATAACACAAACAACTATCTATAGAAAAACTAACAAGGAGGTTAAATAAATAATTAAGACTTTGGTAAGAAATTCGTATACAAAATTAGTGAGGGGCCAATCAAAGGCATCCTTTTATAAGGTTTAAACATCTTCAGATTCGGTAACACAATTAATAGATCTTTTTTTAGTCAGATAAAGATTCTTATGAATTGTGACATAGGCAACATGGAGGTTTTTTTTTACTAATGTGGTATATATGGGTACCTAGCCTATATATGAATGAATTTGGAGCCAACCTTAAGTTATAACAAGGAAGCAAATTATATGGTTGCCTACGGAGGGAAGCAAGCAATATGAAATGACCTATTCTTCAACATATATAATCTTTAGTGAATGAATATCCTAAAATTTTAAAGGAAGGAGTAAGGAATAATTAGAATAGAAAAACTAATGAGACCACTTAAGTTCTAAAATAGCCTCAATTTTAACAGCGGCAACCATAAAGTAATGGGATAGAGGAGATGTTAAAGCAATTTATAGTTTTTAGGGATGCACAATCAGAAAAAAGTAATACAGACATAACGAGCACGCATTCAGGACATTAATGAAAAATTGTCCAAAGTAATGCAGTTAACTAATGCATAAATTTGTAATTTAGAAGTATAAGTTAGCAAACTAGCTAAAGAGTTGAGCAAAAGAGGTTGGGGTAGTCTTCCAAGTAATACCAAGGTAAACCCAGGGGATCAAATATGTACCATCACATTAAGAAGTGGCAAAACACATGCATTTGATGTTGCTAGAGAAGAGGAAGTGAGAAAGTTGGAAGAAGATGAGAACCTAATAATGGAGGAAAAAAACATAACAATACTTATCTCACTTACATTTAATACCAATATTGATCTAGATAACATGAGAGATGATGGCATAATAGAATTATTGTTGATTTCATCCTTAATTGACACCAGTTATGAATAAAGACACATCTATATGAAGCCATATATGCTTGTTGATTTTGAAGCCTCATAGGATTAAACAAAGATAAATAAGGAAAAACTAAATAAAATTTTGAATGTTTTAGAAGTTGAACATCAACATGCTATTCACCTAAGTATTAGCTCAAATTCCATTATATGTGAAGTTCTTAAAGGAGAACATCTCCAAGAAGAAAAAGAAGTTAGACAAGTATGTTATAGTGCCTTTAATAAAGAGTACAATGTCATCATAATAATAAATTACTTCCATAGTTGATAGGTCCTGTGAGTTTCACAATTTCTTTCATGTTAGGTGATTTTAAAGTTCTTAAATTCTTATATGATTTAGGTGCTAGTTAAAATCTAATTCCTTTATCAATTTTTGATGAGCTTGGAATAAGTGAACTTAAGCCAATGAATGTGTCACTCTACTTGGTAGATCATTCTATCAAGTACCTTATTAGGGTTTATGGAAAACCTACTTATGAAAGTGGAAAAATTTTCTTTTTAGTTAATTTCTTACAATAAACAGTTAAACATAAAGTATGATGCAAGGGTTCCCATCATCCTTTAAAGACCATTCTTGGTGATTGGAGGGATCATAATTGATGTTGCTAAGGGAAAGGTACATTTAGGGTGGGTAAGGAGAAAGTTGAGCTCCACATTTATTAAATTTTGAAAAAATCTCTTACCTTTGATGAGGATTGTTTTAGGATGGACTTAAGAGACCCTAAAGTGTAAGAAGCCCCTAAGGCTTCTAGTGATGATTTGTTGAAAATATGTAAAGCCTTAGGACTTAAGGTACAAGAGGAGGAGATTATGATGAGAGATGGTATGTGTAAAATAAAAGGCAAGAAGAAGCCATTAACTTTTACCAATGAAGCACCTGACCTGGAGTTTGAGATCTTGTCTCCTTATTAGCAGTATGCACATCTAGGAGATTTAGAAATGAATCCTACTAATTCCTTTCTCTTTTATGTTATAAGTAGGAAGGGAATTTTAATTATCATAAGATCCAAGATGAGTAAAGAGCTTGTTTGGGCATCCATCTAAAATATGTCTAAAGAAGCACTTGTTAGAAAACAACCCAAAGATTTTAACCTTTTTTATTTTGCTTTCTTTGTTTTATTTTCTTTACTAATGTCTATATATTTTGTAGGCTAGTTTTAATAAAATTTCTTAAATTTTATATCACTATAGTTATATGAAAATATGGGAGAATGTTGTATGTTTATTAAATTTTTTATTTGATGTGTTTAGGGTAAATTTACATTTTTATTTGTCTAATTATGGATATATATCACAATTCAAGAGCCAAAGTTCATAAAGGAGGAGAAATAATGGAAAGAAGATGGAAAAATTGAGTTCAAGCATGAATTAGGGATTATAGACTATAATTGGTGCTAATTATAGAAAAAGAATAAAAATCAATCTTGAAATAACCTAGGGAGTGTTGAGAAATAGACAAAATTAGTGTCGATATGAGAAGTATTTCTGATGTTGGACTCATTAGTGAAGGAAATTCTAAAAATTACATAACAAAACTAGTGTCAGTTACAAAGTGTATCTAATGGTGGTCTCATTCTGCACCCTAACATTATAAAAGGCGAAATTGTGATTTTTCTAACCTAAAAACCTAAACTCTCTTCCTTTCACCTCTAGACTCAAAATTTTGACCCAATCTCAACTTTAAACACTAATTTTGACCTTTTAAACACCAAATATTTCCTTTAAATATAAAAATCCACACCCAAACCATTGTGTAGATTTTCTCATAATGAAGCCAAAGATTAGGGATTTTAATTTTCAAGTGTTTTAAGAGCCACTGAAGCATATGTTTGATGTTCAACATTGTCCAAGTAGCTTGTTTTTATTAATTTTAATAGTATTAGTTCACTAAAGTTAGTATTTTGAGCTAGAGTGGAAAGAATTTAGATTGTGTGTATTGTTGTTAGAAATTTATGGAGTTATTGACTTGACGTTGAAGAATTTGGGACTATTGTGAAACATTATGCTACCTTATGGTATTGTTCTTGTTGGAGTTGGAAGAAGTGCATATAAATGTATGGTGAAATAGTGAAGTTTAGTTGTGGTACACTATTGGTTATGTGATTTTGTGTTAAAATAACGCCTATGTTAGTTATGTGATTTTGTGTTAAAATAATGCCTATAAGATATAAGAGGATAACAAGGAGGATTGATGTCCCCACCTTACCTACAATGCCATCATTTTTAGAAGGAATTTTTTAGTTTGTAAAGATGGAGAATGAGGAATGTTACAATAAAAGGAGCAATAGTCATATGGTCATGGAGAAGACCATAGTCCATAATATTGACTAGATCTTTAAGATTCAAGATTTATTGACGATTTTAAATTGGGATCATTTGTTAACTCTTTGAGGTGACTACTACCCATATTTGGTGAAAGAATTTTATGATAATAGTAAGGACAAAGCCAAACTAAGGCCTTTGGCCCTTTCCTCCTACATTTATGGCACTACAATTTTGACATAAGAGGAGACTATAGAGGACTCCCTTAGGTTGTAAGCAGTGGAGGCACATTTGAACATTTTTAGTGGAAGGTCATTAGGGTATTATGAAAGGGAGTCAGAGAGATGCTCCATACAGGATCAAATTTTGGATAACTTACTCTATAAGGTAGACGTCTTTTCTATATAAACACCCAGTCATCCAACCCTAGCTAATAGCTTAAATATTGAACCATAATGTCCAACCTTAGTCTAGTGGGTTAAATCAGATATAAATCATCAACTTGTAACTCACGGACTTCCTCTTTAACAATTTAGCCAATGCTGCACTAGTATGGTTATCTTCTTTACTATAATTCATTAGGGGTGTGGTTCAAAACTAGTCATTGGACAAGAATTTTATGTTTCTAATACTTATCAGTCAACTGCTAGTAAAATATAGGAGGTGAACCTCTTTAGTTTTAGTGTTGTGAAGATCGAGAGGCTAATTATATTGACGATGATTGGATAAGGCTATTTAGGTATACTTAGGAGAACAACAAAAGGGTTAATCTATTTTGAATTAATAAAGGATACTCGAATGACCTAAGGTGAAAGGTAAGGAGGAGTAATGATGACAAAGATGCTAAAGGTCAAGGAAGGAACATAAAGACTGATGATAGGCCTAAAAGGATTTCAATGTAGCAACTAGCATCATCTACTGAGAAACTTAAATGACAAATAATGATGACGAATACCAAGTTAGATACTAGTGGGCCTACTATAATGATTTCCACCACCACCACCACCTTAGTGACTTTAGGCCTCTCTTACTTCCTGCATACATATAGTTTATGATGCTTTAGATTTTTGTAATATATTATTTAACTTTCAATTTTTTTTTGTTTTTGTTTTATTTTGTGACTTGATGATATTGAAAGTTTAATGCAAGTTGTATTTTGTTATTTATGAGCCTTCATATTTATTTTTTAATGTGTAGATTTTGAGTTTGATTCAATACTTTAGGACAAGAATTTCCTTATTAGTTATTCAAGTTTTAAGGGAGCTTTATGTATCTTTTTATTTCTTTACTCTTGATGCACAATATTAAGATAATATTATTCTAAGTGATTATCGAAAGTTTAGAGAATTTTCTAATTGCATAAAAATTTTCAAAATTTTCAAGATTTTTGTGTGTTAGTTGGTGTTTAGGTTATGCTTAAGACATCATTAGTAGTTTTTGGGTAGATAGCATAAGTTTCTGTATGATTCTAGTTGAGATGGATTGTTAAAAATTATATGCATAATATAATTAAGTACTTTCCATGCAAATTTTGACTTTATGAATGTTATAAATTTGTTAAGTGACAATGATGTCATTTGACTTGAGCAATCCAATGAAGAATTGAGCCTTCACGCAAATTTTTTATTTCTTATATAGATATCTACTTTGACTTTGAATTTGTAAAACTTAAAATTATCTTTTTGAGATTACATGTAAGATTTGTGCAAATATAAATTAATAAAGGCATTTAAGATTTGCATTTGAGCCAAATTGTCAACCTTTTTATACATTAATCTATTAGTGAGTCCTTTTCAACCTTATATGTAACCTTTTCTCTAAAGAACCTTGCACCTAAAATAATTTTTTTAATTTATGATTGGTAGAGCTTTTGCTTGTAATTTGATTTAATTAATGGAATGGAATACAAGAAAATAAGTGTAGGAGAGATGGTTAGTGTATGGAAATGGCAATGAAAAGGGGGAATATCATATCAAGTTGAAAAAAAAGAAAAAAGAAAAAATTGAAAAGAGAAAAGAGAAAGTGAAAGAGAAAAAGAAAAAGAAAAGAACAAAATTATGAAAATTGATTGGCAAGGATTCTTATAATTAAAAAGTATTAAGGAAAAGAGTACGTGTAATAACATAAGAAGTCAGCGGAATAATAGTTGAATTATTTTCTATATATTTATTTGCTATTGCTTTACTAATTATAAATATTTTTGTTCTCCTTTATTCTTTTTCCTTTGTTAGCCTATTTTACCTTTTGGCCTCATTACAATCCTAATCAACGTCCTTTTGATTTTTTTCTTGTACTTATTTATTTTAATAATTAAGACTAGAAAGTTTTCAAGCCTATAATAAGTTCAATTTTAATAGAAGATGATGAGAGTGCCATACCCATATTTCAAACACTTGTGTGAATGAGTGGTATCTTGTGAGGAATTCTCAATTTATGGTATTTGAACTTGATAATAGAAGTAAAATAGTGTTTATTTGGTCTTATTTGTATTATGATTTGTTTATGAAATACTGTATGTTAAATATTTACAATTCTTTTAAGACTTGGATTTGTATATCTTATATTGTTAATTTTGAACTTAACTAAAGAGTTTAGGTCAATGTTTATGAGTAGCATTTACTTAGACACCTAGGAGAATATAACTCCTCTACTGAGGACAATTAGGGGTTCAAAAGCTTGTGATATTTACTAAATTTCACTGTATACCTATAAAAAATACTACTAGGGACACTTAAGGGTTTAAAAGCTTGCTACTTTTTGTTTTAGTAGTTAGGAGTAATTAGTAGTTAATATTTAATTGTTTTGATTTCTTCAGGATAAGTAATGAGTTATGTGTTAGGAAATTTGATGAGTCAATATTGTACATATTATTTGAGGTTGATTTATTTGGTATTCAACTTTTTTATAAAGTGCTTTATATGACTTTTATTATGTTCTTCTATGTTTAGTTCATTATCTTATAAGAAAAGTATTTGAGGAATAAACACGATATTTGGTGCAACTTTTTTCAATATTATCCAATTGAAATAATTTTAGAGTCATTAAGAAGCTAACTAAATGGAAGACAACTTTGTGGAAGATATGGGAAGAAAATTATAACTTAAAGATGTCTAAAATTGGAGAAGTTGGAGGAATAAAGCATAATAGGTTTGCCTGTCTTTCACTAGGGTTTACGAGTTGAGATACTATATAATACTGATGCCTGAGTTGATACATGACTAGTATCATACTTATCACTAAAGCTACGTAAGAGAAAAGTATTATAAGACTAGAATTAATTATGAATGGTGTCAGGTGATGGTGTTTAAATATAGAAAAATAAGGATATATGATTCTTCAATTTTAAGCAATCTAAGACTCTATTATTGTAACCCATACTTGTAATAGAAGATATCCAAAGGAGTTCTAGCCATTTTTAGTCATTTTTAGCTAGTTTTTTCATAGTTTTCTTCTTTCTGTGCATTAAAGGAAGATCAGGAGCAAGGATTGAAGAAGCCTATGACATCATCTATCTCTATTTCTTCTAGTTCTTTTTTTTAATGTTAATATTGATATGCTTATGTTTAATTTTCATTATGTTTAATAGCTAGAAACTTTAGTTAGGGTTATAAATATAGCTTGTAAGGATTTATTTAATTTATACATGTTTTAATTATTTTCTTTGTTGAACTTATTTTCTTTGATCTTAATGTTGGATTTGTGATTGACCACCATAGACTCAATCTTAAGGATTGTATGAAAATTTGAAGGGTAAATTATGTTTTATATATTACGAGAATAAACACTTTAGTACTAGATAACAATGAAATCCTAGACTTTAATGACAACTATATATATTAACTATACTTAATGAGTTTGATAAGGTTAAATTATGCTTCTCATGTGGTAGTTACATAATTAAATATACTTTTGTGTCTCGAAGGAGGATATAGATATATTAGGTTAATTGTAAGTTTCGACCTAGATAATCAATTATATATAATGATTAAAATTCTTTATAAATGAACCCTTAATCCCTAATATTTAGTTTATTGATTTCTTTCATTAGTTGTTTATTTTTGTTTTTGTTAATTCTTTAGTTTAATTTTCTTCTACTCTTTAGTTTTATTTTGTTTACTTGTTTAACTGAGATTAATAGGATTAGAATATAGTTCTCTATAGGATCGATACTTTGGAATTTTTCTATTTTGATGTAGTTATCTATGATCGACTTTATGCATTTGCAGATATAAAGTAGATCACCAATGAATTTCTTTAAAAAGCCAAATAATAGCTTTAGATTTATAAGGAAGAATCATAAAATCTAAAGGCAAATGCCCATTATTACTGACAACCCTTAATCCATCCCACTATTTAAGAAGAATGTTTATTAGGTAACGCAATGGTTGCCCATACAATTGCTTACAAGATTGGCCCAATCCCATCTAAAAAGAAATTGGAATAATAAAACCACGTTATGTTGGAATCAAGATTGATCTCATATATTCTTGATACATTTATTTTCCTTTTAATGAGGAAATCTAAAATAAGAGCATGTTTTTAATACATAAATAATAATAACAATATAAGATACCCACACTTATCCAAGACAAATGCAGAAAACAAGTTAGTAAAAACGCCCTGCCGAATTTAGGTAAATAATGATTATTTCAAATAAATCTGACAAGAAATTAGCAATTCAATAATAAAAATGAATTTCTCAATGCTACAATGAGAAAACATTGATTTCAAAATAATACATTTAAATATTAGTTAGCTTTAATTAAAGCAAGATTTAGTATAATCTACTGTTAATTATTTTGGAAGGTGTGTTATCTAAGTCATTTTTATAAGATACGATGATCGTAGAACAAATTCTATTATTTATTTTGGGTATCTTTGAATTGGATAACCTTACTTTTAGGGTTTCAAATTTTAGGGTCCATGTTAACTGTATATTTAATACTACGAACAATAAGTAACATATAACTTTATAATGAGAATACTATGATTAAGTATTTAACCAAAAAAATTACTATGATTAAGTACAATAAATACTATATCTCAATGTATACGATATCATAACTCTAAACAATCAATATCAATCCTATGAAAAGAAAATCACAATCAATACTAGTCTTCTAAACAAAAAATACAATTATTCATAATAAGTAAGTAAAAATGCCCTTTAATATAAGATATTTTGGTTGAGTACATAAAATATTACATACGATACCATATCTCCATACTTTCAATTTCATTCGTATGAAAAAAAAAGTTTCTTATAACAAATAGGTAACACATTTATTTTATTATGACAATACCATGATTGAATATAACAAATATCATGTCTCAATACATATGATACCTTATCTCTAAATATTCAATACCACTCGTATGAACAAAAAATATGATTGATAGCATAATAGATAAGTAAAAACTTTACATTAATATAAAAATATTATAATCAAGTACATAAAATACCATGCCTTAGTATATACAATATTATAACCCGATACGTTTAATACCACTTTTATAAACAAAAATACCATAGCTCATAAGAAATAAGCAACACCTTCACTGTATGATGACAATACCATGATTGAGTATAATGAATACAATGCTTCATTACACATGAAGCCATAACTTTAAACAATCAATAAAAATCCCAAAAATATATATATCATTGCTTATAACAGATAAGTCATAAGTTTACTTGATCATGGGAACACTATGATTAAATAAACAAAATAGTTTGCCTTAATACATAAAATACCACAACTCAATACATTTAATATTGTTACTATAAACAAAAAAATCATTATTCATAAAAGATAAGTAACATTTTCACTTTATAACAAGAATATCATGTTTGAGGAAAATGAATACCATGCCTTAAATATATGATACCATAACTCCAAACATTCAATACTACTATTATAAATAAAAAAATACCACCACTCATAGTAGATAATTAATATAATGACAATATCGTTTTTAAGTATAATGAAAATCGTACCTTAATACATATAATACCATATCTTTAAACATTTAATACCACTCTTATGAACATAAAATACTACCTCTAATAACTCAATCACACCATAAAATTATGGGAGAGGGTGATTAATAAGAGAGTGAGAAAGGGTACACTTATTTTGGAGAACCAATTTGGTTTCAACCAGGGAGGTCTAAAACAAAAGCCATACATCTCCTAAGATACAACAACAACAACAACAATACCTATTGAGAGTCCTACTGAAATGCAAGGTCTCGAAAATAGAATAGGGACCCCCATACATCTCCTAAGATGATTAATGGAATATTATAGGGGTACACATAAAGACCTACAATGCTTTTCATTGATTTAGAGAATACTTATGATAGGGTACCTAGGGAAGTCAAGTAAAGGTGTTTAAATGCTAAAGGAGTCCATGTTGCATATATGCAGGTTATTAAGGATATGTATGAAGGTGTTAAGACTAGAGTAAGGAAGACAGTAGGAGATATAGAGTATTTTTCTACCGATATCGAGCTATACCAAAAATCCTTGTTGAGTACCTTACTGTTTGCAGTAGTTAGGAAAGAGATTACCAACAATATCCAATAGGATGTGCCTTGGTGTATATTGTTTGCTGATGAAATTGTTTTAGTGGATGAAAAAAAGAGGGTGTTAATGAAAATTTAAAACTTTTTAGGGATAAGTTAGAGTTAAAGGGCTTTAAATTGAGCAGGACTAAGGCTAAGTACTTATAGTGTAACTTTTTAGGTTGTAGGGCTGCAACCAATAATATGGAGATCAAGATTGGTACGAAAGTTATACTATAGAAAGATTGTTTTTAGTATCTTGGATCAATCATCCAATGTAGTGGCATGATAAATGAGGACCTAGTTCACTCTATCAAATTAGGGTGGCTAAAATGGAGGAGTGCCTTAGGAGTTTTGTGTGACAAGAACATACCACTCAAGTTTAAAGGTAAATTATATCATTTAGCAATTAGGCCAACCATGTTTTATAGGACAGTGTTGACCCATTAAATAGGTGCATAGTTATAAGTTCATAGTAGAGGAGATGAAGGTGCTCCATTAGATGTGCAACCTTACAAGAAGTGATAAGGTTAGGAATATAGTGGTAAGAGACAAGTTGGGGGTGGCTAAAATGGATAGTAAATTAAAGGATATAAGGCATAGGTAGTTTGAACATGTTAAAAGGAGACATCATGAGGCTCTAGTAAGAAATGTGAGAAGATTGTACTTAGGGATTGTCAGAGAATAATAGGAAGACCTAAGAAGAACTGGAAAGAGTTGATCAAGAACAATATGGTCCTACTAGATGTTACCGAGGACTTGTCCCTCAAAAGCTTTGTTTAAATAGGATACAAGTAAAACCTATGTAGAGAGGTCTTTCTCTTTTCATAGGCCTTTTAATTCTTTTCCTCTGATTATTGTGTCTTTTAATTAACCTAAATACTATTGTTTGTAGAACTTGCTCCTTTATTTGTTTTGTTTATGTATTTTCACTTTTTGTTATATATTTAATTATTTATTTGTTTTCTTTCTTGTCTATTTATTTATTTACTTACATTTGTCTTTATTTATAATAATAATAATAATAATAATAATAATAGATATTTGTTTATGTATTTAGCTGTTGTTTTCTTCTAACCATTTTCAAAAACTTTTTTGTCATGTAGGTTTATCAGAAGTAGCCTCTTTATTAGCTACCGATAAGGCTTTGTACTATTGAACCTCTACAAATCATACATCTTAGAGGGATTCCTACTAGGATGTTGTTATTTTTATACCATATAAGAAACACTTTAACTTTTTAGCGAGAATATTGTGTTTAAGTATAATAAATATCATATCTATAATCTATAAATGCATGGCTAGACATATAAATATAAATATATTATGAATCTTAATATTTATAAAAGTTTTAAGATGTTTGTGCCACTACTTTAATAATGCAAAATGAAGAGAGTACATAAATGAAAATCAAATATCCCACCTCCATTTAAGTATGGGACATTTAGGTGTTAGAAAAATGTTTGTCATTTAAATAAGGAAGTTAGGTACAAAATGTAGTTAAAAAATATAATGTCTTCATCCTTAAATGCCTGCACAACCCTAAATGGTTGATTACTAAATGTTAATTCCACCACTTCCTTCTTTATATAATCATCCCTATTTAGTGATGCATTGTCCTTATCATTATTATGGACATGTTTTCCTCAGTTAGGGAACAACTTGTGTTCTTTCTAGATGACTTTATGATAAACATATATTCATGCTTAAGTCAATACCAATAACCTGAAATCATATAGTGATGCCAAAAAAATTTATCATATAAAAATGATCATTTAAAATACATAAAATTGTTATGTTACTAAGTAGGTCAACATAAATTCACCTATGAATCACTAGTTTGTTTTCCTTATGAACCTCTTTTTAATGTGTCTTTAAAGCACTAACTAGAATTTAAGTTTTTTTCTAACATTCAAAGTATACTAATAAAACCTTGGACATTTGTGCACATTTGCATGTTTTTGTTGGTTAGGTAGTAAAAGTTGATAGAAGAATACCACTCCATAGTATTGTATTGAAAATAATTTGATATAATATCCATGAAACATAATTGATTATATTACGAATGAAAATAATTTTATGTTATCTAGTATATCCAAAAGAAATCATAGTTTCTTAATTATTTTTTTCAATTATGTACATAATATTGGAACCTTGTAAATGAACTAAAAAAACAACTTGCTTCATAGATAGTTGGCTAACATGCAAGAGGTTCATAATGTAAATTATAAAAAAAAATGACATATAAAGGGAGAAATTAAAGCAACTGGACCATCATCATTAGGAGAGGATACAAGATTATTAGATAAACATAACCTATTATTGTCATGTATACCCAAATAGTGAGCAAGCCATATCATTTTGTAGGGATTGATATATTTGATGCCCATGTAGGAAGATGCAAACTTATAATGCCCTCATTCATAAAGGTAGTTTGACATGACCCACCTTTTGGGTCGTGTTGGCACTAGAGAATGGGTAGGCTTAATGCCACCAAAACCCGTAGGAAGCCCAACTTTTCTATATTCTACTAAAATCTAACATGAACTATTCGTTTATCTGATTAATCCTTGTACCTACTTAATAGGTTGTAAGAAGTAAGGATCCCACACCACAATTTCCACATACATCATCTACTTATAAATAGCTAATCTATGACCATCTCAAAACATCAACCGACATCATTCTCAATAAGATAACATATCCATACATGTCTTGTGTACAAATAATTATGACAAACCATGGAGCAGCTATAAGCATCTACACTAACATCATTCTCAAAAACATACTTCTCTGATTGTC
>JANZXV010016002.1:5711-21469 GCA_027576455.1 Erythroxylum roigii | reverse complement strand
CATTAATGTCATGCATTTATTATCATTCATAGCTTATATACATAAAGATAAATATGAAACCTACCTTAATTCTTGCTTGAATCTTGCTCAAGGTAGTTCTTCTTCTTGCTCTTCTTCTCTTCCTTCTCTCTCTTCATTACAACCAAAAACCCAAAGTCACATAACTTCAATTGGAAAACTACATATCTTCTTTCATGAAATTAAGGATGGAATCACTATACCCATTCCATTTCTAGTCTTTTCCAACCAAAACCCAAACAAAAACTCAAACTTAAACTTTTGACTTACCTTACTCCTTTCACCAAACTTTGATTTTCTTGGGTCAAAGTGAAGCCTAGAACATTTCCCACTCTTTTTCTTCTTGGACTTTCTTGAAAATCCTTCTTAATCTCTTAGGAATCAAAGCCCTAGCATCAAGCTTCTCTCTTCTTCTTCTTTCTCCCACACTCACGAAATCCTCTCTCTTTTTCCCTCTCTCATTTCGTTACTCTCTCAAATGCAAGACACAAAATCCCTTCTTTCTTCTTATCTTCTTCCTTTTATACTTCTTACCTTACTTAAGCCCATTAGGCCCTAAAGCCCATTTGCCTTCATTCCCTTCTTTTCCTTTTTAGGCCACTAACACACTACTTAACTTAAGCCCATTTCATTTCTTTTTCTTTTCATTTCATTTGGGCCCAAAGCCCAATTAATTCATTAAATTACATCTACCACATTAAATTCAACTAACACATTAACTTTATTAATCCCTATTACCTAATTCATTTAATTCATTTACTCATGTCATCTAATCTTCATTTAATGCTATCATGCCTAATTTAGTTCATTAATGCTTCAATTTCACTAATTATGCTTGACTTATCATTAAAAAAAATCTGGGGGTAACAACGACCCCCTGATTCTGATGTTATGGTCTTGAATACGGACGGTTCATCGCTTGGCAACCCAGGGAAGTCAGGTTGGGGTTTTATTGTCAGATCTTCGACAGGTTTTTTCTTCTACGCTGAGGCTTTTTATGTGGGCATATCGAACAGCATGAAGATGGAATTGGAGGCTATTATTAACGGTTTGAGATTTTGCAATGCTCGTGGTTTCACTGGAACGCAAATTCAAACAGATAACTCGGCTATTGCGGCTTTCTTACATACTAATGGAGGCTGGCCATGGAAATTTTACACTGAATTTCAAATTATCAAGGATTTGATGACTGCTTCTTCTTCTTCGATTTTACATGTTTACCGCGAGGTGAATACTGTTGCTGATTTTTTGTCTAGGATTGGCTCATCTGGGGTTTCGACGCAATTTCGCCAGGAGGATGATTTGCCATTGGTTCTTCGTGGAACTTTGATCTTGGAACGACGTGCTACTCCCTACCTCCGTCTTCGCTGATTTTCTTTTTTTCCTTCTTATTTTGATTATTTGTACTTGGCCTGAATCTGTGCTGTTTTCTTGCTGGTTTCTTTCCTTCACAGCGCTGTAGCGAACCGAGCAATAGGGTATAGGCCCTTTTCTCTCTATTAATAAAATGGTTTTATTTAAAAAAAATAAAAATAAAAATTCATTTTAGAGTGTTACCGAAGATAGTCTATAACTATTTAAAATAGCCATAATTGATTACTTAAATATTAAGTTAAAATTAAAAGCTAATCATTAAGAAGAAATCTTGTTTTTCCAAATCGTGCATATAATTTACACTACAAGAAAAATATGGATTTGCGACGGAAATTTAGTGAGGAAAAATATACCGTTGGAAATTAGCGACGGAAATATCCTTTCCGTTGCTAAAATTGATTAATTTAGCGACGGTACTAATACTCGTCGCTAAATTTGGAAGGAATTTGTCGCGGCAAAAATTGCGACGGACGTTAGCGACGGAAACATATATCCGTCGGTAATCACTACAAGTTAGCGACGAACAATTACCGACAGAAAAATATATTGTAGCTAAATTTGGAGGGAATTCGTCCCGGCAAAATTTGCAACGGACATTAGCGACGGTATATTTTTCCGTCGCTAAATTTGGAAGTAATTATTAGCGGCAATTTTCGTTCCGTCGGTAAAAAAGCGGGAATTATTGGCTGAATAAAAAAATTTTGAGTTTACCTACGAAAATTTCCGTCGGTAAATTATTTTTAATGGATTTAGCGACGACAATTTTGTTCCGTCGGTAAAAAGGCGGGAATTATTGGTGGAATAAAAAAATTTTGAGTTTACCTACGGAAATTTTCGTCGGTAATTCCGTCGGTAAATTCTTTTTAAATATCAGCTCACCTGACATCTCCCCCCTCTACGTTTTCTTCTTCCTTCTTGCGTCTTCTTTCTTCCTGCGTCTCCTTTTCGGTTTTCTTCTCTCCGATTTCTCTATTGTGGATGCCTTTTCTACTCGTCGGAGTTGTCTTATCTAGCCATTATCATCGTGTCCTTTGGTGGAGGTATTTTTGCAACTACTGTTATGCATTATAAATGGTAGTGATAAATTTCTGATTCTAGCAGTGCGAGGTGGGTTGTGGTTCGCAAAGATTTTATCTTGGGCTCGAACAATTTCTCTGACCAAGTTCAGGGGGCTAACCACAAGACACAGTTTATTACCAAGGCAAAGCTTAGATGGGTCCGTAAATACTAACTAAACATCTCTTGTCTCGATGAATGTCTTGGCCAAGAAATAGAAAGTAACCAGAGAAACTGAACATTTTACGGGTAAATTTTAAAAAATAATTTTTAGCAAATTTACCGACGGAAAAAAAATTCCGTAGGTAATTACCGACGGAAAAAATTTAGTTGGTAATTTTCTGACAGAAATTTACCGACCAAATGAAATAACCGTCGGTAAATGTATCGACGGTATGCAAAAATTCTGTCGGTAAATTTACCGACAGCGATATTTCCGACGCTTTTTTCCGTCAGTAAATTTCGTTGCTAAATAAGCGTACCGACATAATTTGTACACATTCCGTCAATAATTTCCGTTGCTAATCTCTATTTTTCTTGTAGTGATCTATTATCGACCTCATGTCTACAAATCTTGACTTTTCGACCATCATCTCTTCGTCTATAACATGGATAACTATCTTCACCATGAACAATAAAAGGAGAAAAATTTTTAAGGTAATGGTTCTTGCACACATCATTTCTTATATAAGGAAATCTTTATTCATAAGACCATAAGGACCATGAATCATATACTTAATGATAAGAGAATATAACTGCAAATTTTGATTAGGATATGGAATTTTAATGGATATGTTATGATCGTAATAACTGGATTTATCAATTTAGAATGCGGCATAAGTATCAGTAATAAATGAGCATGAGGGAATGCACGCTTCTGAAACTCAATAACATAAACACATGCAGCCACGTCTCCAAAGATTTGTTTTTTTATTAGCTCATTTTTTAGAATTTC
Organism: Erythroxylum roigii; assembly: GCA_027576455.1. Taxonomy (NCBI): domain Eukaryota; kingdom Viridiplantae; phylum Streptophyta; class Magnoliopsida; order Malpighiales; family Erythroxylaceae; genus Erythroxylum; species Erythroxylum roigii. Next base: position 18,066 of record JANZXV010016002.1, on the reverse strand, counting down.
AAATTTAGCTCTGAAAACTCTAGTCAATAAATCCAACCTATTTTGTGGCTTCTCATGAAACTTAAGATTTTCTTGAATCTCTTTCCACATAGGGTTGTAAGTCACGTTGAGGAAAATATTTGGTTTCCCATAATTTTGCACTAGAGCCATTGCATCAAGATAATGTCATTTCATATCCTTTGGACCGCCAACAAATGAAGCTGGAAGCATAACTCGACAACCAATTTTAGAACCTTTTGTTTGACCAACGATAATAATGTCCAAAATTGCTTGCAGTATCTCTATCCTTATCTCATTTTGTCTTTTTTATGGAAATCAAGTCTAGATGTTTCAATCTTTATGTAAGCTCCCACAACAAATTGTTGGAGCAGTCTTAAGCTATGAAGCAACATAGATTCATCATGTTCTTTTATTTAGAGCCGATAACAATAATATTCTCTAACATAAACAGTACCATCTTCACAGTATTCTTGATTAGCAACTAATAGGAAAAAACCGATAAATTAAATGGTAAGAACAAACAATATTCTAAAAATGAAAAAGGAAAAGACAAACTTACATGTGTTTGCCATAGTAAACAATTCAGATGGATCAATAAAAGAGCTGAAATTAACATTAGATGCTTGATCTAAAACATTGCTTATGTTTCTCTTTGAAATTAACCACTTAATTCCACGATGCTATCCAGATTCACCACGAGGAAATAAAAGAGGATATTGAAGGGCGTCATAACATGCATAGTAAGATTAGATTCTATAAATTGTACCTGAGTGAGTATAGACTTGGATGTTAGGAAATTTATCAATCTTTTCATCATCGATCTCAGTCCATATAGCAGCCACTTGTGATGCACTAGAAAGATTGTAAACACATTGATCAAGGCTTGGATAACACCTCAGAACTAATGAATGATTCCCAAGCGCTGGAATGTTCCTAAGACTTTTGAAGAATTTGGCATAGGGATTATCTTGTAGAATTTCCATAATTAGTTTTAATGTATCCTCACTAAGTTTATCATAACTCTGAGTTCTTTTTTTTTAGTTCCTCATCAATATCAAAGAAATAGAGTTGGATACCAAATACCTTATCAATTATTGAAAGTAAACTGTCAAGAAAATGATAAACTTGACCTTGAACACGAAATGTATAAACGCCTTTCTTATTTTTTATTAGTTCACGATCATACCTAGCTCCATATGAAGTAAAAGCCACATTGTTATTATATGTACGAATGTTTTTCCTGAAATGTTCATATTCTTCATCATTACTAATAAATAATCGTTTAAGAGCATATGACATTTGAGGATCAACAATGCAAATCTCTCCTGATGAACAATAGAATGATGGGGCTTCTAGATAAAATATCTTTGCATTACAATGTTCACAGTTTAGAACAAGACGAAGCTGTCGGGGCTCAACAGATAAATTTTACAAAGATGTTAACTTTGAAGAAGAATGATGACAATTTATCCCTTGAAAGATTTGGAAAAAGGTTGATAACTTTGTATAGTAATAATAAAAAAGTGGAAAGAATACAGGTAATAAGATTTATACCTTATTCTTCAACAGATATCATTAAGCTAGGTTGAATTGAAGAGGAAGACGTGGATGGAAGCTTTAATGGAGGCCATGTGTTGATTAGTGGAGAGTGTGCTATTTTCAGTGGAGGTGTGAAGAGTGTAGAGAATGGCTATGTCATTCCTACTAGTGAGAGTTGCGTTTTTGTTGGAGAGTGAGAGTATGATTTGCTTGTGTTGTCTCTTCTGATTGGGCGTGAATGGCGTGGTATATGGAGGCTAGGCTACGTGTGGAGTTGCATGAGTTTTCGGTGGAGGCTGTTTGATTTTTTTTCCTTGTGCGTGAGTGGAGATGTTGCTGTCTATGCGTGAATAATGATGTGAACGCTGACTGTTTTTGGAGGCTGATGCATGTTTTTGTGGAAAATGGAGGCTACTACGTAGAAATGAGGGTGGTGTAGGTGTGAAGGCTGTAGGCGTAAAGTGTTTAAGTTGGACTGTTGTGTTTTTGTGAGTGGAATAAAATCTATGTGTGCATAAAGGTTGCCGTAATTGCAGGAGAATGGAGGCTCTTTTTATCTTGTAGTGGAGGTTGTGTTTTTTCCAAAACACACTAACCCTCTTATTTTGCTCCATGGGTTGCATGCGTTTTTTTCTTCTCTCTTTTTCAAAGCAACCTCTCTTCTTTTGCTCTATTTTTCCAAAAACTCCTAACACTTAAAGATAATACAAAAACAACAATTTAGCATATATCTACTCCAAAACACTACACAATTTACCTACATTAATGCATCAAATAAAAGGCTATCAATATCTCTATCAATTAGCCACTGAGCTTCGTAGCCCAACTCATTATTTTTTCAGTCCTCAGGTGCAGAACTAGAAGGTTAGTGATCCTTGCAAAGCATTGGTCAAACTCCAAGATAGCTACATTTTGTAACTAGGTTAGTTCAACTTTTTGGGTAGCTTTATAAGCATATCAAACATGAGTATCCATTTGTATTTTGTATTAAGTTATTGATGTGGTTATTGATATATAACTAAAGCTATGTTCAAACTCTATTTTGTTTTAGTAATGAGATTAAGAATTGAAGAAATTTCTTTTGTATATATTTATAGTTATCTTTTGCTTGAGTTGTTAATGGTTGTTGAAATTGTATGTGTAAAAAATTTGTGTTTGATTGTTGGGTCTGGGTTGCGGATTGAAGGTTTCACCGCGGCGAACCTTTCTTGAAAGATGTTTTTGGCTAAATCTTGTAAATTAGCCGCAACAAAGCTAGACTTTTGCCGCGACGTATTTTTCCCGAGAGGTGATTAGGTTTGATCTAGGAACCTCGCTATTTTTCCCAAATGGTGCATTTGTTCGACCTTGAGACTTCGTCGTGGCGAACTTTTCCCGAAAGGTCCTTAGAAACAATTTCTTAGTTTTGTCGCAGCGAAACTGCCCACGTTGACACTGAAATTTTCCTTATAAATTGAAGTTTTCAACTTTCAGCTTTACCCAACCGTCCCAAATTGTCGTCTTGGGATAAGTAACGAGACCCGGCCCTAACACAATCATGTAACCGCTTTAATACCATGTGTAGTGCATAACACGAGCCTTTTTTATATGCCTAGGACCAAACGTGAAATGAAAGAAATGAAGAAAACACGAAAATACCCGATTTTGCGTCCATGACTTTCAACGAGCTTTTCAAAGTGGAGACGATCCTGTTTTCTTGACAACCTTCACAAGAAGTGATCATAGGAACATCATTAATGCCTCTCTGCATCTTTCTTAACATGTGAACCTCTTGATGGGCCAGAGTATCCGTACGTTCACAATTTGCTTAAGCTGTTGTAGGAGATCTTAACTTTGCATATATAGCATCCATATCGGGCTTCCATATCACAGATCCAGTCCACACTAATCGGGGTCTATTTTTCTCACTGAACTTTGGCCCATTAATCTAGATCTTTTATTGGGCTATTTTATTATCTTGACTCAGATCAAATTGATTCACTTAATCATAAATTTATTAAAACCGTCAAAATTATAATTAATTGTTGTTCATTATTAAGAAAATTTTCTAACACGTTGTGTCGCTGCCACGAGGGGCGCATGCAGCTTACCGCATCGAAGATGATGATCCAGGGAGGGATTGGCCTGAATGGCATCAAATTGAGTGACACATGGGTTTTAGAACTTTCAGAGAACCGTCATTTTGGAACCTGGAGAGAGTTGATAAGTCATCCATCACCACCAGCTCGTTCGGGACATTGATTGACCTGCATCAGTGGAGCTGCAATAGTTTTATTTAGAGGAAGAGGGTTGGGATATGATGTGCTGTATTCATACAAATATATTAAACAAAGTTAAAGAGTAATGGTAGTAATATTTACCCCGGCGAAGCACCGATAAGACGTGCCAAAGAGTGTTGCTCCATATATTCAGACATGTCATCCTCACCATTTGATTTTCATCATCAAAGAGTTGCTCAGCAAGAGCTTTAGTAAGTTCAGTTTTGCCAACATCAGTAGGTACCAAGAAAAGGAACGAGCCATTAGTCTGTTGTGTCCTTCCTAGACCCGCCCTGACCTAGGGACAGGCTTTGCAACAACTTCAATTGCTTGGAAGAATCAAAACGGTGAGGATTGAGGAATTGGAATACAAAATGTTGTGTTTTATATAAAAAACTTACGTGACATTTACCAAAGGATAAGTTCAGTTAAATTTTACGTTTTCATAAAGTATGTTTGAACATTTTTGTAAACTTCAAGGAAAAGATTCGAAAAGATAGGATTTAACTCTCATTTCAGGGCCAATTAAGTAATTTAGCTTCAACATTCACAAAAATTTGAGTTGAACCGCAACGTTTTGGAGTATTTAAAATGAATCGTAACATTTGTAAAACGTACAAAATAAATCCTAATATTTGAAAAATGTTCAAAATAGCCCTTATTTGGATAGAACAATTAAAGGAGTTAGCCTTTTGTTCTGTCCAATCATAAGTTGTTTTGAACGTTTGTTGAGTCACTTTAAACACTCTGAAATATTTTAGTGTAAACATTAGAAGGTAAATTGCTATTTTGATTTTTATTCTAGCGCAACATTAAGATTTAAAATATATTTTTAGCTTTATTTTTTAAAATAGTACTATATTCTAGCTTCTAAATAGGGATGTCAAAAGTGATCGGCCTGACCGAGTTACAAGCTGACTCGACCCGACCTGTGGCTCTACCGTTATTTCAAAAACGACGTTATTTTTTTCATTTTTTCAAAAAAATTATAAGGTGAACCAAGTTGACCCTACTCACTCGTAACCCGTCAAGCCATGAGCTGGGCCACCCTAGCTCGTGGTAAGGCCAAGAGCGGCTCTTAGGCTTTCTTCAGCAAGAAGGGAAGCTGTTGAGAAGATCCAACCAGGAATGAAACTTTTCTCTTTTGACTTTGAGATGAAGCTTCTATATGGTGCTTACAGTTCTACCTTAGGCGGAAAGATGTAATTGGAGCCTAATGCTTTTGATGAATTTTTGTTGATAATACCCACGTGTTAGTGTCCGATATTAAAAAAAGAGGAGAAAGAAGACTAACATATAAGCTTAGTGGGCTACTATAACTATCGCCAATTGGTTTTAGAATAGAACCTCACTTGGGCTTGTGTGTAGTCTAACTTTCCTTTTTGTGTGGGCCCGTAGGCCCATTGTTAATTTCACATGGTATCAGAGCAAGTTTGGTCTGAATTATTAATTTCCCGATTGTTTGTCTAGATGTCCAATCCCAGCGGTCCGGTCCAGTTACCACTGTGTTTATTTCAAGTTATAACTGAATATCCAATCTCAATTGCACTTGAGGGGGGAGTATTGATAATACCCACATATGAGTGTCTCATATTGAAAAAAGAGGGGAAAGAAGACTAACATGTACGCCTAATAGGCTACTCTACTTATCGCCACTTGGTTTTAGAATAAAACCTCACTTAAGCTTGTATATGGTCTAACTTTCTTTCTCGTGTGGACCCTTAGGCCATTGTTAATTTCACAATTTTCCTGCACAGGTAATTTACGTCCTGTTCACACTTAATATGTGTTATTTATTGCTGATGTTCAAAGTTGATCATTAGTTTGATTACCTCATTTGTTATCTTTGTTGAATGGTGATGAGTCACACATTTATACCGTGTCTTGCCTACAGTTATATAACCCAGTTGTGCTTATGCTCCTATGTTAGATAAGAAGAGGGATCCTTTAATTCAGACTGTTGAAATCTTCTTGATATTCTGTCGATTCTCTTTTGTAATTTGTCCGAGGGAATGGAAACTTTCTATCCTCTTTACTGTTTCCCTCTGTTTGTTGTTCAGGTGAAGTTCAAAATTGATGCGGACTGTTTAACATTGTTGGAGTTCAAGTTCCAATCTGTAATCCAACATAACTATCAGAAGGGAAAATTTAGTCAAGAACTATATGATCAGCATATAGGTTTCATTTGCGAGCACTCTCAAACACAATTAGATTGCAACAGAAACTGTTGACACGCTCCATTAATGTCAACTGTACATTTTTCATTATCCAAAAGCTTTTATTGTTTTGATGCAGGTAAGGGGACATACTATCATTATTTCATCCATTCACTATGCCGACGTCGGCTATTGCACCTTCTAAGTTGGCTTATTCAGCTGTGACAAAGGCAATGCCAGTGCCTGCTGTTGTGCAGCCTACATTGTCTTTAGCAGCCATGGCTAAGGCAATGCCGTCTACGGCTATGGAAAAGCAGTACCATTCCCAAGCTAGGGTGTCTATACATGATTCATATGGACCTAGAGAAGCAGTTTATTCAATACTTCTTTAGCATTGGAACCTCAATATGTTCGACAAATGTGGCTCACCTACAATGTGTTGATCATGAATCCTTATTTAGAAGGTAAGACCGCTCAGTTCTAGGTTCTAGCTGGGCAGATCTTTTATGTCAAAAGTGAAAGGTTGAACCGTTCTCATACCCAGCCATGTGCAAAGCTGGATACTGGGGCTCCAAGGCTGACTTATTCAGAACATAAACCCGTGACTAGTAGGAATTACAGTCATTCCAGACCATTGGTGGAGATTACAACTGTTACACAATGAGTGTAACCAAATCAACATGGTTCTTCCACAAGGAATTTGGGCCAAGCACATCTTACCACAGAGCGACTAACTATACCAACATCAACCTCATCTTATCATCCTACAGAAGTTTGCTTGCAAGGGGACACTGTTTGCTCCTCCACTGACCCTTCAAAGGTACTTTGTTCTTTATTCAAGAGAAAAAGTTGCTTTAGTTATTGCAATCAGCCAACTAATTTTTGATTGAATTGTTTCTGACAGAACAGATTCCGGAAGACTTGTTTCTCTTTCATAGCTTTCATGATTATTTGCATTTCTGGATTATTTTGAAGTGCTTTTGTTGCTGGAACCGAAATGATTTTCAGAATTACACGGCTTGCAAATGACTATTTAGTCATTATCAAAGTTGTTTTGGACAGTAGTAGCCACATTGTTTTACTGAATCTAAGGTGACTAGAAAGGTGTAAGGATTCTTGCATTTTGTATAATGCTTCTCAACAAAAAATTGACTAGTATGTTAAGCTTTCAGTGCATGCATTGTGCATCTACCTTTTTCAATATTTTCCCTTTTGAGAGTGATACTTATGGCGATTTCAATAAATCTTTCATAGGGCTATAGTGGAGATGGTTTCTAGTAATCCACTCCTTGGAGTTGCCAGCAACTACCTCCACAATGGAATAGCAAACTTGTCACAGATCATAATGTTGTTCAGTATTACAGTCCCCATTAATATGACCAGTTGACCACAACCTTTTATCCTCCATCACAAAAACAATTGAGTTTAGGCCAACGTTACGATTTTAGATACTAAGATGTGTCTCACACCCTCACCAGTACTTACAAATCACGCAATCACACAAGAAAGAAACAAAGAGAGAGAGAAAAAGAGAATCAATTCATTCATTCAAATTTTGCATGCCTTTTCCATTCTGTTACAACCGTATATAAACTATTGCAACCGGAATCTTCTAGAAGAGATTACGTGAGCTCGTCTGTGACTGATGCTCCACGCTGCGTTTCATTTATTTCTAGCTTATCTTTGCGACGTCGTCTTCATCATCTTCCTCGTGAGTTCATGCAGCCCCGGATATCGTAACATCTCCTCCGTCTTCAAGAAGCACCTTGTCCAGCAGGTTTACGTCCGGAAATCGTTTTTGCAGCTCATAAAACCACTCCCACGTTGCCTCATCCTTGGTTCCACCCTGCCACTGCACCAATACCTGTGTTGCTGCTTTATTATTTCTTTTCACCATTCGCCTGCCCCAGATAGCTTCTGGTATTTTGGCCCTTTCCTTCATTACCGTCGGCAGCTGGCCTGAAGTTGGTGTGCCCTCCGCAACAAATTTCCTCAACTGAGAGATGTGGAAGGTGGGGTGAATAGTGGTACCGTCGGGAAATCCCAAAGTGTAAGCGACCTTGCTTATCTTCGCAATGATTGGAAATGGTCCGTAGTACAGCGGTGCCAGCTTCTGGTTGGGCCTCCGTTGTAAGGATTGCTGTCGGTGTGATTGTAGCTTTACGTATACCATTTGTCCTTCCTCGAATTCTCTGTCCGAACGACGCCTATCCGCCTGCTGTTTCATCCTCTGTTTTGCTCTGTTCAGGTGAAATTTAACCACCTGAAGCATTGCCTCCCCTTCCTGGAGTAACTGATCCAACCCTGCATCACTAGAGTCCCCTGCGACGTAAGGCACATATATGGGTGGAGGATACCTGTATAGCACCTCAAATGGTGTCGTGTTAATGGCAAAATGGTGTGTGGTATTGTACCACCATTCAGCCATGGTCAGCCAACTTCCCCATTTCTGAGGGGCATCACAACAAAAGCACCTCAAGTAAGTTTCCAAAGTTTTGTTTACTGCCTCCGACTGTCCGTCCGTCTGTGGGTGGTAGGCAGTGGATGGTTGTAGCTCTACACCTTGTAGTTTGAACATTTCTCGCCAGAACCTGCTTATAAAAATTGGATCCCTGTCCGACACAATACGTTCGGGCATTCCATGCAATTTAAACACATGATCCAGGAATACCTGAGCTACCTCCTGAACGGTGTACGGATGCTTGATTGCTGAAAAATGGGCATATTTGCTGAATCTGTCAACAACTACGAAGATGGCCGATTTTCCCTGGGATGGTGGAAGCCCTTCTATGAAGTCCATGGTGACTTCCCTCCAACATCCTTCTGGCACCGGAAGGGGTTGTAGCAATCCTGGATAAGCAGCTCTGTCATACTTGCTTCGTTGACAAGTTACACAATTCTTCACATGATTTCTCACATCCTTGGCAATCTGCTTCCAATAAAACAAATTTTGGATCCTCTTAATTGTGGCCGTAACTCCGGAGTGACCTCCCTGCGGGCTATCATGGGCCATAGTTATGATCCTCTTCCGAAGCTCTCTGTTGCAACCAACGACTATCCTTCCCTTCCATCTTAACATTCCATGACGCCATTCATAATTTCCTGTAAGATTATCTGCATTTTTAACCTCTCAACGAGATCCTTAATGGTTTTGTCTTCCTCCCATCCTGTTTTAATCTCACCCATCAAGGTGGCCTGCACTTGCGATACAGCCGTTGTGAGCAACTGTTGGCTCGAAACTCTGGATAATGCGTATGTCGCCAGATTCTCCTTTCCCCTCCGATAGATTACCTCGAAGTCGTACCCGAACAATTTGGGAAGCCAGTTCTGCTGGAAGGGCGTGGAAATTCGTTGCTCCAGTAGATATTTTAGGCTCCTGTGGTCCGTCTGAACTCTGAAAAACCTTCCATTCAAATAGTGATGCCAATGTTTTACAGCCTTGACAATAGCGAGGAACTCCTTCTCGTAAGTGGATAACCCTTGGTGTTTGGGAGCCAACGCCTTGCTCAAGAACGCTATCGGACGACTTTCTTGCTGGAGCACTGCGCCTATGCCTTTGTCGCAGGCATCAGCTTCGATTACAAACATTTTGTTGAAGTCGGGCAATGCTAGCACCGGAGCGGCCATTAATCGTTCCTTCAACTGGTCAAAAGCTTCCTGTTGTTGTTCCCTCCATTCCCAACTTCCGGACTCCTGTTTCTTCAACAAGTTGTCGAGGGGTTTTGCCAGCAGGCCATAGTGTTCGATAAATCTTCGGTAGTACCCAGTAAGACCAAGGAACCCTCTTAGGTCCTTCATTGTGCGCGGTTGAGGCCACTATTTAATTGTTTCAATCTTCCTCGCATCAGTAGAGACCCCTTCTTCCGATATGGAGTGGCCTAGGTAGTCTATCTGCCTCGTCCCAAAGGTGCACTTATTGCCCCGTACGTACAACTGCTATTGTCTCAAGACCTCCAAAACCATACGAAGATGATCTATGTGTTGCCTGAAATTTAAGCTGTAAATGAGCAAATCGTCAAAGAAAACCAATAAGAATTTCCGAAAGAAGGGACGAAAGATTTCATTCATAAGGCTTTGAAATGTAGAAGGGGCATTTGTGAGGCCGAAGGGTATCACAAGAAATTCAAAGTGTCCCTCATGGGTTCGGAATGCTGTCTTCGAAATATCCTCCTCCCTCATCCGGATCTGGTGATAGCCGGATCGCAAGTCAAGTTTTGAATACCAGCTAGATCCCTGTAATTCTTCCAGAAGCTCCTCAATCAGTGGAATCGGGAATTTGTTTTTGATAGTGTGCTTGTTTAATTCACGGTAGTCTATGCACATTCTCCAGGTTTGATCCTTTTTTCTCACTAAGATAACCGGCGATGCATAAGGACTGACACTCTTCTGTATGAAGCCTTGTTCCGATAACTCCTTTACTGCTGCCTCTATGGCGTCCTTCTGCTCCCCAGAATAACGATAGGGCCGTATATTAATTGTTTCCACTCCTGGTCGTAGAGGAATCGCATGATCACACGCCCGTTGAGGTGGTAACCCCTTTGGTTCCGCAAAGATTTCCCCATAATCAGCCAATAATCCTTCAATCTCGTCTCTGCTCTGGCCGTCCTCACTAATGCTCAAGTTCTGCATCTGGATCTCAAGCGGATCGAAAAGACACAACATAAATAATGCACCATGATTTGAATCCTTAATCATCCTATGGAGATTCTTACCCGATACTTCTCGGGTCTACCTTTCGGGTTGTCCTGACAACTTCACCACTCTCCCATCCCATTGAAACTCTATGGTCCTCTGCTTGAAATTACACAGCACATCACCTAATGTTGCCAACCATTGTACCCCAAGCACCATGTCGCATCCCCCTAGCTTGATAACCAACGCTTCAGTAGCAAAACGGACCCCTTGCATGTGCCACACAAAATTCCTGCATGCTTGTTTACAGACCAGCCTTAAACCCCCGCCCACGGTGATGCTTAAAGGGCTGATTTCGTTTACTTCTTCCATGGCCTTACTTACCACTTTCTCATCCACAAAGTTGTGTGTACTCCCGCTATCCACCAGTATATACAGATGTTTCTGCTTGTAGCTTCCCATCACCCGAAGTTGCTTGTAATCTGTTTGATCCTTTAAACCCTACGTAGCTTCCAGTGAAATGTTAGGATTGAGGGGAGCTCCTTCCTCCAGCTCTTCGTTTCCATCAACCGCTTCCTCCTGTTCCTCGTCCTCCACCATATACAGCTGAAATTGTTTCTTCCGGCACTTGTGGCCTGGTGAGTACTTCTCATCACACCAGAAACACAGGCCCTTTGCCCTCTTCTCATCAAACTCCCGGCTGCTTGTAGCTCTGCTGCCTCGCTGGTTTCTAAAATTGAAATTCCTACTTCCTTGACTTCCTGGTGTTGGCAACAATCCCACCTCTGTGGGTGCTTTGGCCGCAGGGGTTGAGAACTGGCTCCCTCTGTACATCAAAGGATCCCTACCTCCTGGACTGCTGACCCGACTCCTTTTGCCGAAATAAACCGGCACACTAGTTGCCATAATGGCCTCCTGTTTACGAGCCCACAAGTACGCCTGATGCAGCGTCTGTGGGTCCATCATCTTTACTGTCAACCCCAATTCTGGTTTAATCCCCTTCAAAAAGAATCCTACCAGGTAAGCTTTCGGCAGAGTAAGCTTGTTCGAATATCTGTCAAACAATGCACAATACTCCAGTACGGAGCCCTCCTGCCTCAGTTCCTTTAAATCTCCTATAGGATCTTCAAAAGTGCTTTCATCGAACCGTTGTCGTAGGAGAGTCATGAACTCTTCCCATTTCATCTCCTGCGCCTCCCTCCTGTTCCGGATAGTAAGTTGATACCATTCAAGTGCATCCCCTTCCAAGTGAATCGAGGCTAGCCGTATCTTCAACTCCTCTGGGGTCTGATCCATAGAGAAGTATTGCTCGCATTTATAACTCCAACTCCTCACTCTTGTGCCGTCAAACGTTGGAAAGTCAGGTTTATTAACCTTTAAAATTCCCATTCCATGACTACCTTCACCAGCGTCCTTCACCACCGACGCCGAATCCCCCTTATCCATTTTCTGCATAAGTTGTTGGAACATCGTCTTAATATCACTGATTTCTCTGTCATGCCTGGTCTGAGCTTCGAGCAAGCTCCTAATGCTTTCTTCCAAACGACGAAACTCTGCTCCCCTGGTGCTTTCTGCCATTATTTGTCCGAGGAACGTAAGCTTTGATACCAGCTGTTACGATTTTAGATACTAAGCTGTGTCTCACACCCTCACCAGTACTCACAAATCACGCAATCACACAAGAAAGAAACAGAGAGAGAGAGAAAAAGAGAATCAATTCATTCATTCAAATTTTGCATGCCTTTTCCATTCTGTTACAACCGTATATAA
>JANZXV010001073.1:0-10006 GCA_027576455.1 Erythroxylum roigii | reverse complement strand
CTGGAGGATCTTCCTAAAACATTATGCTAATCCTCTTTCTAAATGGATTCATTTATGGCCAACTAGTCCACCTCATTACAGGTTACTGATCCTTCAATACTTGACGAAGCTAACAGTAGAAGTAGAAAATGTACTCGATTATAATTATCATGGCTATATATTTAGATAACCATTTCATAATTAGTTTATAATTATTCGATTTTAATCTATCACTTCAGCGAAAAGTCAAGTACGTCAAGTACATAACAGGTACTTCAAAGTAACAAAATTGAAGAGAAAACATGAGCATGTTTTGCAATAAGTGTTATATACAAAGCATGTGTCTTATTTGCCTATTTCATACGTCTCAACTTGAATATGTTAGGATCTTCGAGAGAGAGAGAGAGAGTCAGATTCATTTCAGAGGAAGAATAGTGGGCTAAGGAGGGAGTTAGTTATTAGCTGATGTGGCAAATTAGTTAGGCATAACAGAATGTACCGAGGGGGGTTTATAAAGGGGGAGAGAGAAGGGAGGAAGGTAGGCAGAAAATTGAGTGAAGATAGTGACAAAAGGATACTCATCCCTTCTGAGGAGCAAATCTGCTTTGGTTAGGGAGAAATACTATACTACTATTCTGTAGTGATAAACACATTACAGATATATTGAAATAATATAGAGAAACTCTAGTATTCCAAGACTAGAGTCCTAACATTGGTCCAACCTGCCGAATACTCATCGGAAGGACAAGTAGTTTACTTCTTGTTTGTTTTTGTCTCAAGTTCGAGACCCATCTTCATGCCACTGAAGATGTCAGACAGAGTTGGGCTATTGGAATCTCGTATGACTAGTCTGGAAGCTGGGGTAGAAGAGATACAATCATCAATGCGAATGGCCATGGGGGAGATGCAGCGGGCATTACTGGTAGAGATGAGTAAACTGATGGGCAAGCGTCCCGAGGAGGGACAAGGCAGTGAGACTTATGAGAGGAGGCCGAACATGGCAAGAACAGGGATACTCAGCGTACTCAACCGAATGTTCAGTCGGAGCATTCTTTGGGCTGTATGGAAGAGTACAGGATGTCGGTGAGGAAGGTAGACGTACCTATGTTCGATGAGTCTGATCCAGTAGGATGGATTACCCGAGCAAAAATCTATTTCGAAGTTCATGGCACTTCAGAAGAGGTGAAGATCAAATTGGCTTTATTAAGCATGGAAGGATCGACCATTCACTGGTTCAATCTTCTCCGAGAGACTGAAGTGGAGCTAACATAGGGGAAGTTGAAATTGGTTTTAATCGACAGATATGGAGGAAGAAGGTTTGAGAACCCATTTGAAGAACTCTCTGATTTGCAGCAAACAGGTACTGTCGATGAATACATTGAGGCCTTCGAATTTGTGTCTTCTCAGGTGGGACGCTTACCGGAAGCACAACTGATGGGCTACTTCATGAGTGGGTTACGTACTGAGATCCGACGAAGGGTGCGTACCTTCGGTCCAACAAACAGGGTTCAGATGATGAAGGTGCAAGGGCTGTGGAGGAGGAGATGTACGGGGATCAAAGGGGTTTCGAATCATCCAACCCACGACATCTCAACTGGCATCATCGAGGAGAGATTGGGTACAGAAGCCAGAGTTGGGGTCATCCTCCTTATACGGAGTCGAGGTCCTCTAATACTGTGGGCAATGGAGCAGGTCGCGCAAAAGGCGGGTCGGGTCCAACCCGAAATGCGACGTGTCATCGTTTTCAGCCTAGATCGTCGACCCGAGGAGTCGGTTCACACCTCACGACGTCGACTAGACCAGGAGAAGGGGACCAAAAACCATCCATGGAAAAAAATCGAGGCTTGCGACACATTTCATACTAGAAGCTAATGGATCGCAAGGCAGAGGGGTTGTGCTTCCGATGTGGGGAGAAATTTCATCCCCTCCATCAATGTTCAGAATGACAACTACGGTTGTTAATACGGCTTGAGATCCTCTGTCCCCATTTTGGTGTACCTACCCTGTCCCATTCAATCTAAGCCATCCATTTGTGTGGGTCCCACATAAATGAATGGCTTGGATCAAGTGGGACAGAGTAGGTACACAAAATTGGGTACAGAAGATCTGTACCCTGTTAATACTGGATGACAACGAAACCTTGGATGAGAATGGAGAAATTATTGCATTGGAAGTAGAAACCGAGGAGGGTGATATAGCTCTGGAATGCCGAACCGTGGAGGTAATTGGAGTGAACGGGGCACTGACACCTGAGACAAAAACCATGCGGATGACAGGGAAACTACAGGGAGTTTCGATTGTGATTCTAGTGGATAGCGGGGCCAGCCATAACTTCATTTCTTCTGAGCTGATCAGTGGTTTGGGGTTGACAGTAGGGTCAAGCAAGACATTAGGAATCAGATTGGGAGATGGCCATAGGGTGAGTACTCGAGGGAAGTGTGCGGACATCCCTATTCGGGTGGGAAAAAGGGATTGGACTATTGATGCTTATGTCCTAGATTTAGAAGGAATGGATATGATCTTAGGGGTTGCTTGGTTACAAACATTAGGAAAGGTCATGGTGAATTGGAAGGAGATGTCCATGCAATTCCAACATGAGGGACCAAAGGTCCAACTTGGTGGCAATGCAGGACTTCAGATTACACCAAGGAGAGGAAATGGGAACCACAAAGGTGGAGACTCAACACAGCAATGGTTGGTTAAAGGGAAGGGCCAAACAGTGGCACAAGCTACAGGAGAGGATGCATATGTGAACTGGAGTCATTTTCCTCACTTCAGTCTTGAGGACAAGGCTGCTCTTCCAGGAGGGGGCAATGTTAGGATCTTCGGGAGAGAGAGAGAGTGATTTATTTCAGAGGAAGAACAGTGGGCCAAGGAGGGAGTTAGTTATCAGCTAATGTGGCAAATTAGTTAGACATGACAGAATGTACCTAGAGAGGGGGGTTATAATGGGGGAGAGAGAAGGGAGGAAGGTAGGCAGAAAATTGAGTGAAGATAGTGACAGAAAGATATTCATCCCTTCTGAGGAGCAAATCTGCTCTAGTTAGGGAGAAATACTATACTACTATTTTGTAGTGATAAACACATTACAGATATATTGAAATAATATAGAGAAACTCTAGTAAGTATTCCAAGACTATAGTCCTAACAGAATAGCAGACAAGAAACTGCCGTTATTACAGTCTCGCAAGTAGGAAGTCATATGCAATGACCTCAGACCTCAGTGAATCATCATAAACTTCCAAACAAAGGGTTTTGTCTCTTCATATTAGTCAGTTTTATGTGTTCACATTTACACAGGCTTGAACTATAAGTCTCTTAGCTTCAATCCCTACAAATGTTCAATTTCTTTCTTTCTCATTTTTATCTGCGCAATGAAGGGCTAAATCTGAGACCCCCAAGCTCTAGTTACTAAGCTCAAACGTACTTTATTGCAGGTAATGAATGATAAGTGAAACCATCCAAGATTAGTTATGTGCATAACTTCTCTAGGTTGGTCACTGACTCGTTAATTTCCTTCTAATAATGTACTATGTTTCAGGGAAAACATGGGGAATTATTGCACAGAAGTGATGAAACTTGCTGGGTTGCTGATGGGAGCCATTACTGAGAGCCTAGGGTTGGGTCCAACATACTTGAGCAACAAAATGGAGGAGGGGACCCAAGTCATAGCATTGAACTGCTATCCACCATGCCCGAATCCCGAAATTGCATTGGGATTGCCGCCTCATTCCGACTACAGCTGCCTGACAATAATGCTTCAGAGCTTCCCAGGCCTTGAAATCGTCGCAGGGTCGGAAGATGGCAAGTGGAGGCTGGTCCCTCGACTTCACGGTGCTCTTCAGGTCCACGTTGGAGACCATATTGAGGTCCTGAGCAATGGCTTGTACAAAAGTGTTATGCATAGAGCTAGACTAAATTCTGACAGGACTAGGATTTCCATTGCAAGCCTGCACAGTCTGGGTATGGATGAGAAAATGGCGACTGCAGAAGAACTTGTGGATGATGAACACCCAAAGGGATATAAAGAAAGCAGCTTTAGGGACTTTCTGGATTTTCTCTCCAAAAATGACATTGCAGAAGGCAAGAGCTTCATTAATACATTGAAGATACAGAAATAGTTAAGTGCGCATATTGCTGTTCTTTTTGCAAGGGCAATGACATCTCCCCTGTTCACATGAGAAGCGAAGGAAAAGAAAAAACTAGTTTCTAGGTTGTTGCATCAGCTTGTAATCATATTTAGTTTGGATTTTGGTAGTTTCAATGTGATTATGGTTTAGCGAGTAGGAGCAAGGTTTGTTAAATTGGTCTTTTTGCTTTGAGGAGGGCGTGGCGTGGTGCCCCTGCTCTGCTGATCATTTCTACTTGAAATTGTACTCTCCACTTTCTTTTTTTTAATTAAACTATCTGGTATGACGTCACATGGATAACCGACTAATCTAGATTCGAGTCGGGCAGAACCCTTTCGGGCATTAAAACTCTCCTTCACGAATTTTTACAGCAACTCTTATCGTTGAACTAAGAGATTTTGGGCTAAGGATGGAGAAGTCAGTGCCTTTCACCACAGCCCCCCCTCGTGGGTACTCTCTATTTTGGCAAGAACAGTTTGTAACTAGAGTTGACAATGTTGATACGTGAACTCAAAGTTTGAAGTCTAACTTTGAAAAAAAAAAAACTTAAATTAAGTTTAATTAAGTATAAATATATGAACTCAAAATTAAACTTGAGTGTGATTGAATCTAATTTAATTTTTTAACCTTAAATTGATTTAATTTAGATAATGCTAATATATTATGAAAATTTTAAAAAAATTCTCAAATACAA
Source organism: Erythroxylum roigii (assembly GCA_027576455.1). Classification (NCBI taxonomy): domain Eukaryota; kingdom Viridiplantae; phylum Streptophyta; class Magnoliopsida; order Malpighiales; family Erythroxylaceae; genus Erythroxylum; species Erythroxylum roigii. Next base: position 5,203 of record JANZXV010001073.1, on the reverse strand, counting down.
TTTATATTCTGAATTCAAGATTTAACTAATTTTTTATTGTTACTTATAATAATTCAATTTTTTTTATAAAAAAATCAAAATCGAACATGAAAAAACTTTTGAATTAAGATTTTAGTATCTAATTGAAGATTTTTTTAATATAGTAAATGGGAAATTTAATAAATTTATTCCTTTCTTAAAAAATTACATTTTAATATTAAATTTTTTGTTTTTGTCCAATTCTAATAAGGTAGAGAAGGTCAACTATGGACCAGAATTTCATACTAATTTGATATTTTTTTCAATATGTTACGACACTTGATCGTAATAAACAAAAAGAATTAAAGTGTCCTAAGAAAGTTATATGTTATTTTATATAAAACTTATTTTGGATCATTTATTACGCTTAAAATGTTCTAAAAACGTCTGTAATTTCACTATATGTATTTTCAAGTATTCACTTTTGTTGTTAGGTTGTTAATCTTCTTCTTGGCTATTTGTACATTGAACTCATATTAATATATTGAACTTTATTTTCCAAAAACAAAAAAGTATGCACTTTTATTTAACTAGTTGGATTATTAACCCTTGTTTTTTATTCAGTTTCTTATATCTCATATAGGGATGGCAAACCTATTCGGGCCAGATCCAGTTGACAGGTCCTAGGTTGTGCCCGACTAGACCTAGATGGGCCAATTGTCATCCTTTTCTCATACAAGTCTTGACCAATGTTTTAAAACTGAATCGGATAATATATCGAACCAATTATAAGAAACGTTTAAGATTTAAAGGTTTTAACCAGTAATGAACCACTATAAAAAAAAAAAGTTTTTACTTTTGTTTAACAAGTTGAATTATTAACCCTTGTTTTTCATTCAATTTCTTATATCTCGGGATGACAAACTAATCCAGACCCGACCCAACCTGAAGTCAATGGGGTCAGGCTCTGGTTGATCAGGCCTCGGGTTTGATTTTTTGCCCTACAGGGCCTCAAACTAGGCTCAGGTCAGGTTGCCTTTTTGAAAAAATAAAATTCTGACCGGGCTCAAGCCAGGCCACCTATGGCTCCGTTTGGCCAGGAATGGGCAGCTCTGGTTTAGTCGGTCCTCAGGACAGGCTGGGGTCAGGCAGGACCGAGCCTAGGTGGGCCCACTGTCGTCCCTAGCCATGGTGAGAGTCGACAATTTATATTAATTACTCTAGAAAAGCATGTTGAACTTTTGATTTGTTAATTAGAGGGATGCCTAATTAATGCCTGTTTTTAATTTAAAAATGTCACATATAATTTTTTAGACAAAACTTTAACATTTCATCAATTTTAAATTCAATAAAATTGTTTTCTTTTTGTTAACAGACGAAAACACCTAGAAACTATTCACCCCTAAGGTGAAACTTACTATCCGACGTCAACATCTCTCTCATCCTAAGCCGAGGAGATATTATAGTGTGGTACCTCGTCGTTATACTGCGAGCATGTTTCGCAATAAAGTCTACACACTGATTTACTTCTCTTGATACATATTGCATACTTGCTCTCCAGTCCATGTCAAGAAGTTCCTTGATGTTTTGTAATACCTGCGTGTGTCCACCAGCATTTTCTCTATGTATCACTATCACCATCTTATTGGCTATCTCACAATCAGATTCTAATATCACGTTTCTTATTTCATGCCACCATGCAAACCACAATCTATGTTAAATTCCCATACGTTCAGTTTTAGGTGTAGACTCTCTCCTATCAAGACAAACCCATATTGCACAATTGAGTCCACAAGCCCAAGTTGCCAAGTCAAAGCATATCCCATCATATCGGCAACAAATTTCTCTTCCAATCTTTGTGATCAAACCGTATCAGCTGTTACAACAAAATTGAAGATATTTAGGATTAATTGTAGATTCTGTATTCTATTCAAAAGTATATTTGTATCTGTATAAAACCAAAGCAAGGTGGTGAATAAGATTGATTCATTCTTCCTAAAAGCTTATTCTGTTATATGGTATCAAAGCCTCTGACCAACGTCATTTTTTTCTGATTCCAATGGCCATCACTTCCTCAACCACTCCCACCAATGAATCCGCTGTTATTGCCATTAACTCAACTGCACAAGCTCCCCTCAAGCTCAACTCGAGCAATTACCTAGCCTGGAGAATGCAATTCAATAGCCTTTTCATAGGTTTTGACTTGCTTGGCTACATCGATGGAACAAAACCCTGTCCACCAGCAACAATAACCACAAACAATGTTACAAGCCCCAATCCACAATATCAGTTTTGGATCCGACAGGACCAACTGATTCTAAATGCTATCATTGGTGCTTTAACACCCACCCTTATCCTATTTATTGGTACCACCGCCACCACCTCCAAGGAGGCATGGGACATACTAGCAAAAACTTATGCTCAGGCTTCTTGAGGCAAACAGAAACAAGTAAAAGCTCAGCTAAATAAACTTACTAAAGGTTCGATGTCCATTACGGAGTACATGCAGGCCATCAAAATTAAGACTGACGAGTTGGCTTTTCTAAAGGTCCCTATGGATCTTGAAGATATTATTGATAAAGTCTTTGAGGGATTGGATGACTCCTACATTGAAGTCAAGCGCCAAGTTAGTGCAAGAGATCTACCAACCTCGTTTGATGAGCTTCACGAACGATTAATCACTGCTGAAGCAAACATGGCTCCTGTTCAAACAACACAACTTCCTGCCACAGCCAATTATGCAAATCGATCAAATGGCAGGAGAAATAATTCAAATCAGTCAGGCAATCAATGGCATCCACAAGGGCAACAAACCAATATTTGCTCTCCTACAGGTCAAATGCAGCAACAACAATACACCAACTGGAACCAGAATGGCCACAACACTTACTGGAATCAGGCTGGTATGAAACAATTCCGGTGGCACTCCGCATCAACCACGCCCTTACCTTGGAAAGTGCTAGATTTGCGGTGTTCATGGCCACGCAGCCAAGCGTTGTCCCTCGTTTCGCATTGTTCCCATAGCGCCAACTCAGCCTCAGGCGATGCCACCTATGCTGCCACATCTGCTGCTCCAAATCAAGCATCTTGGATTCTTGATTCTGACCTGCAGGGACAAAATCTGTCCCTGCACAGTCTATATACAGGCAATGAGGATATTATGATTGGTGACGGCACTAGTCTACAAATCAGTCATACAGGGAGTGGTACAATTAAAGTTTTAAACATAAATCTTAAACTGGATAATGTCTTATATGTGCCGCATATGCAAAAGAATCTGATTTCTGTGTATCAATTTTGTGCTTCAAATAATGTATCTATTGAGTTCTCACCATTTTATTTTCTTGTGAAGGAGTTGATGAGCGAGAATCCAATACTCAAGGGCACGCCTAAAGATGGGATGTATGAATGGCCAGTCGACCCTCCTCTTATACAAGCCTTCTCTGCAGCCACACAATCCCTCCCTGATTGGCATTCTAGACTAGGACATCCAGCAAAACCCATAGTTCAACAAATCTTAGCTTCCAATCAAATAAAGTGTGTTTCCAATTCTACCAATTTTCATTGTAATGCTCGTCTCTCAAATAAAAGTCATAAATTACCATTCGCTCAATCTACTCTAGCATCTACTAGACCTCTTGATATCATTTTCTCTAATGTGTGGACCTCTCCATCTTTCTCTACCGAGGGATTCAAATACTATGTTATCTTTGTCGACCATTATACCAAATACACATGGATTTATTGTCTCAAATGAAAATCTGAAGTCTATGATGTATTCATTCGATTCATGGCCATTGTTGAAAAAAATTTTGACACCACAATAAAGACTAGACAATGGTGGTGAATACAATAGCCTATCCTCCTATATCTCGACAAATGGCATTTCGTTTCGAACCTCACCCCCACACACACCCGAAAGAAAACATAGACATATTATAGAAACAGGTCTAGCTCTACTCACCCATGCATCAATACCGGCATCCTACTAGCCACAAGCCTTCACTACTGCAGTGTATCTTATCAATCGCACGGCAACTCCCAATCTCAACATGAAAAGTCCCTACCTATGTCTATTTCACACAAATCCTAATTACTCTAAACTCAGAGTCTTTGGGTGTTTGTGCTACCCATGGCTCAAACCATACACAAACAATAAACTTGAAGAAAAATCTAAACCGTGTGTGTTTATGGGCTACTCACAATCTCAAAGTGGCTTTCACTGTTTAGACCTTGAAACCTTTAGGATGTATACTTCCTGTCATGTTGTCTTCATTGAATCCACCTTTCCATTTGCCACAACTAAAGATGCCGCCCCTCCCACACCTATTAATCACATTTCCACCTGGATCCCACCTCCACTACTTGTCACCAACTCCACCACCACCTGTTCTGATTGAGCCAACATCTCCACAGGCTGTTGCACTTGAAAGCGTTGAGGAACCACAAATCAATAATCTCACAAATCAAGAGAATGATGCAGAACATGTAGTATAAGCGGTGGCTGCTACAAGACACTCAATGGTCACTCGCTCAAAGAACAATATTCACAGGCCAATCAAGAAACTGAGCCTCACAGCTCAAATTCGAGGGAACAACGACATGGAACCCACAACAATTACACAAGCTTTAAAAGAACCCCAATGGAGGAACGCATGTTCAGATGAATTCAATGCGCTAGTAAAGAATGGTACCTGGGAGCTTGTTCCTGCCGACACTTCACAAAATCTTGTTGGCTGCAAGTGGATTTTCCGGATTAAGCGACATTTTGATGGCACAATTGACAAATACAAAGCTCGCCTGGTTGCCAAGGGTTTTCATCAACGTCCTGGTATTGATTATGCTGAAACTTTTAGCCTTATAGTAAAACCCACCACAATCAGAATTGTCTTAAGCCTTGTAGTTACAAGAGAGTGGGAATTACGACAGCTAGATGTAAATAATGCTTTCCTACAAGGCCCTCTTATTAAAAATGTATACATGGCACAAATAAGGGTTTTGTTGACATTGATCGTCCTACATATGTGTGCAAACTACAGAAGGCAATCTACGGGCTCAAACAAGCACCTCGTGCGTGGTATCAGGCACTTAGAAAATTTCTTTTGCAAACAGGATTCACTAACTCCTATTCTGATGCATCGTTGTTCATCAATTGAAATGATAAGGTCCTACTATCCTAATTGTTTATGTTGACGATATCATTGTCACAGGCAACAATACAAGACTCGTTGATCACTACATACGC
>JANZXV010001066.1:0-10006 GCA_027576455.1 Erythroxylum roigii | reverse complement strand
GGGCGGGTTTTTAAAAAATCAAACATTTTTGCTCAACGCCAACCACGTCAACAAAACGTCGCGGATTCTATTTCGTGACATTTTATTACTAAAACGTCGCAAAAAATCTTACAAATCTGTGACGTTTTTTTAAACGTCGCAAAAAATTAAAACCTTTCGTGACGTTTTTTAAATGTCACAAAAGGTATTCACAATCCGCGACGTTTTATCGATAAAACGTCTCGGATTCTCTTATTTTCTTGTAGTGTAAGTCCCCTGTTAAGGTGAACATCCTATGTTATGTTTCACTAATGAAGCACTTCAAGAAAGGTCTATAGTATTGATAACTCAACCATTTAATCCCAATAGAAGCTTGAATATGTATTATTTGATAGAAGTATAATCACAGCAGAGGTTCAGACAATGATTGAGAATGTGGGATAAACTTTTTTTATAATTAAAGAAGATGCCAATAAAGAGCTCACCTTTGAAATGTTGCCAACGTTTAAGTTTAATCAATATACAAATTTGGAAATCTCATATGGGGGTTAAGAATTTTGTAATGCCCATCACCTAATTTAGATTTACTTATGGGTTTTATAAACCTAAATTTACAATTTCAAGCATTAAACAAACATGTGTCTTAAAGTTCCTATCAGTCTTTCTTTGGTATAATATATCACGAGTTTTTAAGATCCATCTGAAACTAAAAGCACCAACATCCCTTCAAAACCAAAATCACCAACATTATGAAGAAAATTAAGAATCTAATCACAGAAGTGAAACTAATATAAGCGTTTTATTGTGAATTGTATGGGGGAGGACTGATAACTCTTCGAGTTATTATATATTTTCACGTAATCCCGAGTCGTTTTGTGATTATTTAGTTTGTTTATTGCTTCGTAATTATTGAATTTCAACATTTTTATTACAATTTTTATTTTGGTGCTTGTAATGGTTTTTGAGTGTTTTAGTAGACAGATAATGAATAAAAACGAGATTGCAACGATCAAGGTTCGAATAAAGCAAGGACAAAAAAGGGGCAGTTTTCCCAAAAGCTGTAAATTAAATTCACGATGTTGTCAATTGCTTATAACTCGAGAAATACTCCCGACAAAGAGTTAATTTTGGTGCCATTGGACATCTAAGAGATACATCTTCAACTTCATTGAAGACAATGGGAACTAAAGAGGCCGTCAAAGTTGACATATTTATCAAGTTGACATAGATGCAATATGTATCTATAATTAAATAAATTAGTAGATGAGGCTCAATTTCAAAGTTAAGAAGCTGCTTTTCAAATTAGGAGGCTTCAATTGATAATATTAAAAATCAAATTGATTAATTAAATAAATTAGTAGATGAGAGACCTCAAGGGTAATTGCTAAGTAACACATAGTCAAATCCTATAAAAAGGTGATAAAAATTATCTTAAAGAGTGGGAAGGAGCTGCAGATGATAAAATGGAGAAAGAAGAATGAAAGCAGGTTATTGAGGAGGAAGAAGAAGAGAAAGATAGAAGGGAGAGGAGGAAAATCCAAAAGAAACAATTTAGAATTACCTACTTAGTGAAACTAAAGAATGAGTTGTTTAAGAAGTTTCATATTAACATTCTATTTATTGAAGCTTTCTCACATATGTCTAAGTACTTCAAGTTTCTAAAAGGAGTTATAAGGAACAAGTGGAAGTTGAAAGAAATTTTTATCGTCATGCTGAATGAGGAATGCTCCAGTATCCTCCATAACAAGTTGCCATAAAAATTAAAAGATTTGGGGATTTTTAGTATCCCTTCTGCCATTGGTAGATTGTTTATATATAAAGAATTAGATAATTTTAAGGTGAGTATAAGCTTCAAACTTAATTTATACTTTTTTTAAAAAAATTGGATTAGAAGAACCTAAACCAACCAGAATGAGTGTTTAGTTAGTTAACATATCAATTAAACTTCTTAGAAAAAATATTAAAGATAGTTTGGTTAAGGTCAATGGATTCATTTTCCCAATTGACTTTGTTATCCTTGATATAAAAGGGGCACTTAGATACCATTGATTCTAGGTAGACCTTTCCTAAAAATAACTAGAGAAATTATAGATATTCCAGAAAGGAAATTGATGATTAGGTTTGAAAGAGAAGGAGTTATCATTGATATCTTATATGTGGTAAAATGGTCTCTTCTCTTATGATGATTTATAATATTATATTGATATAACAAACATTAAAATCTCTAATTTTTAAGAAATGGTCCAATAAGATGCACTAGATTATTACATTATGAAAAAGAGGAAAAAAAGGGAATATGAATGCTATAAAAAGCGTAAGAAGTATAAGATGGCATAGTTAAGAAAAATCTTATATATCAAAGGAATAAGAACTTTATACTACAATAAACGTTCTATGAAAATGGTCCATAAGTCTAGTTTCCTACCTTAAAGTCAAATTTGAAGAACATTTCTAACTAAAAGACTTCATAGAAGTGTTTGACGTAACTCTATTATTTTGTTTATTATTTCATTTATATTATATGTCATTTTCTTTTTTTGTTTGATGTTTTCTATAAAAGGTACTCAATTTCGGTGATTCTTATAAACTCAAAAAAAAAAAACAGTAACTTGGCTTAAGGAAATTTCATTGTCATTATTCTTTTGACCATTTTCCATAATTTACATATTTAGTTTATTTCTTGTATATGCTTTATATATGTCAATTAAGGATAATGTATAAAGGAAGAGGATTACCATGAGCAATATTTAATAACGAAATACCCCTCTAAGTGAATCAATGTGATATAAATCTTAATAATAGGACTATAAGATTCATTAATAATATGATAAGATCAAAGATCATTCTACCATGGCAAGTTTGATTTAAGAAAAATAAATAACAAAATACAAAAGAAGAATATAAATTACCACATTCGTAGAAAAAAGGATAGAGAGAGTGATATGATTTTACATTTGATCACCACTAGTGAGGTAAATAAGATTGTTAGTTATTAGAGAACCTAAAACAAGAGTTTCTCTAAGAACAAAGATTAAGGAAACCTTTCAAAGGTAATTTAATTTAACAATAATAGAAAATATAATAACGAAGCCTCTTAGATTTGTAAAATCTTATAATCAGAATCCTAAAAGGAAATAACATCTTAAAATAACAAAATCTTAAACCAATGAATCACATATTTGTCACCTGTCTAAGAAGCACATTGGCATCAATTTTGTTATAGAACTTTCAATACATATAACAAGGACAAGTTCAACATTTTTTTATAAGTTTAACTAACTAACTTATATTCCACTAGTCCGTAAACCCAACAAAAGATTGACACCAATTTTCTTCTAAATACAACACCAGTTACGATTTATAACCCTTTTTTAGAGTTTGTTTCTTTACCTGAATCAACATTATAGCCTTGACTTCAGTCTCTTGCAGAAGCAAAGATTTACTCCTTCCATAAAGATCCGCCATCAAGGCATTAATAGTTTCTTTCATCTGCTTTACTATAGTGTTTTTTAATGGTCCTCGAGCGTCCTTCAATGTATCTTCAACTTCTTTCGATGCTCCACTTAAAATATTAGCAAAATATCCAAGCCCTTATTCATTGCTTTCATACTTTGAAGCTTATTTAGTTTGAGTAGATGCTTGAATTCTATCATTTCTCCTCTTCTCAAAAGGATTTGTCTATAAATAAACATGTTCATCTAAAAAATCAAGAAGTATCTGAAACTTGGCTAAAAATGGATCCCTTACATCCCCCGCCTTTGTTATCAAACTCACTCCTTCTCTCTCATTTTTATCTCTCATTTTTAACTTGTCCATGGTGTTTGAATTGGCCTTAAGTGTTTTCTTTTTTTTATTTCCCTTAATCTCTCATGCTTACTTTTGTAAATCTTAAGTTAAGCTTTAGTTAACTTGCGTTGGTGGTAATAAAGTAATGGAGATCAATTTATAATTCATGATAAAGGAATATCTATTCTTGTATAGAGTTCCAATTAAATTTCCAATAATATGACGAGCTTGTATAAACACCACCTTATATAGCACCTCATCTTTGTACATCCCAATTAAGAAAGAAATCAACATTTGCTTTGTTACCCTGACCTTTCCACTATCATTTCAATATTATAAATTGTAAGGTTTTTGGGGTTTTAGGGATGGTAATTCCAATTTCTCTACTAATTCGATACTAGTTACATTAGCACAATTCCCTCCATTTATGATCATACTATAGACTTAATCTTTGTTGGAACACCTAGTATGAAAGAGATTGTCCCACTATTCATTCATATTGACCTCTCCCATATATATAATTAATGACCTCGTAATGACCATCAACCTTCCCTTTTTAGGCTTCACAATACACTCATTATTAGTAACGTCCTCTAATCTAGGTAAATCCTCACCCTCATCCTTTTCCTTTTCACTTTCAGACATATACTCTTCATCTTCTCTCATCTGTATCACTTTCTTATTGAGAAATTATGAAGCTATATGCCCTCCTCATAAGTAATTGAAGAGTGAATCAAATAGTCTGATTTGCACCAAAAATTCGAGTTCCCTTTAGATTAAAACATTCAAATTACCTTGAAAAAATTGGACTCTCACTATTTTGTCTAGGTGGAAGCTGTATTATGCCCTCCTCATAAGTAATTGAAGCACTTGACATCTTAATTCCTATTTGTTAAAATGAAATCAATCTCAGCTTTCTCTCCACTTGGAATGTTCACTTTTGGTTAGTAACTTCATATTTTGGCTTTAGAGCTTTACCTTCCTTTTAGTTTATGACTTGCTCCATAATGAAGAGTATAAAATATAAACATCAAAATGGTTAATGGGTCTCTTTTGTAGTTATTTTTCTACCTTTATAGTCATGTGGATTGCATCCTCTAACTCCAAGCAATGGTGGAGCTCAATAACATTGACAATTTTTAGGTTTAGTTCATAAATAAAGCGAGCTATTGTTGCCTACTACTAGTCTTTTACCATATTCTCCCTAACTATGGTAGCCTTTATTTTCTTAAGATCCTCCTCTAGTCTCTTAGAGCATGAGTTAACATCTACCCCTTTAGCAGAGATCTCTATAGTAGGAACTTGGCATAAAAATGCTTGCTCATCGATATTTTCTTCTACTCCTAAGTCATGGTAGCTATTTCTTGCTTCTTTCTCCTAGTGAATATTTGTTGATTCCAGCAATCCATGACATAATCATAAAACTTTGTAGCTACCAATTTAACATTTTTCTCTTTCAAAAAGTTATAGCAGTCAAAAACTAGATCCATACACTTCTACAGCTCCAAGTAGGCATTTGAGTCTTTCTCATAAAAGGTGGTATTGTTATATTAATACTACTCATATTATTATCTGAACTTTATTTACACTATCTTTGATAACCTATCCCAAATCTAGTCTTTCCTTGTCTCCTATTCCATCTCCTCTTCTACCTCTTTCTCCTCTACCATCCCTTATGTTTAACTTTCCTAGGAAGTTGGCAGCACCCTTAACCTCTTTATATGCCTCAAAATCATCCATCCTAGACTTATAGGCAAGTTATGTTGTTGGCCAGTTATGACAGCTTTAGATGTCTCTAACCTATCCCTAACTTCACTAAATTGTCAAAAGAGTTGCTCATATAAGCCTTATATGGTGTTCATGATGGGCTCCTGATTTATCCCCAATTTTTCCTCCTAACTTACTTCCTTGTCTTTGGACAAGCTTCTATTTTGGGTTTAAATTATAATGCACCCATAAGAAAATATTAGTAGAAAAAACACTCATTTATATATTTTTTGGTCAAAAATCACTCTATTTATAACCTAAACTCTTGAATAAAGGCTCTTCGTAAACTATACAATCTAAATTAAGAAAGTTAATCTTATCATGTTACAAATAACCCCCAAAGAAGAAAATTGTATGGAAAATCAAAAAACATAGCTAGATGCCAAAAAAAAAGAAAACATAAGAACATAAATGGAGCTTTATAAAATCGAATGATAATTAAATAAATGGAAAAAAGAAAGAAAAGCTAGAAAATAATCCTTTCTTACAATGGATAACATAATCGGGGCTAGATGAGACTTTTTAGGGATGTTTTTCATTAAATTTTGTTGAACCTTTTTTCTCTTTTTTATTAACTTAAAAAATCAAAAAAATAAGGAATAAGACACTTAAGCACAATTTGTTCTTAATAAATCTTAAGAATGACTAAAGTGTAAATGAAAATTGTGTATATTGTTTGTGTTGCTGGCAAGATGAACCTTGTCTACAAGATCATCTTGGATGGTAGATTTGTATAGGTTGATTGTTGTGGTTAGTGGAGTTCATAAGGAACAATTTTGTAGAGTTCCTCATGTTTTTAGGTAAGGCTTGTCCTTTTGGTATTGGAAAGAGATCTGCATCTTGGGCAATCTCTAGATTTGTACATAACTCTTTGTTGTTTTTATTTAATTCACTGATTTACTAAAAAAATAATGTGTATATTGTAAGAAGACATGAGAATATTGAAATGTAACAGTAAGATTTTCAAGAACATACTTGAATATAGATGCTGGCTTTGAAACTGAATTTTGATATGATCCTCACCACTAGGACTAGTGAAATTAGATATTAATATGATAGGACCAATGAATGTTTTAATGTGATAAGTTTGATCCAAGAAAATAAACACAAAAAACATAAAATAAGGATATGGATCATCCACACATAAAAAAGAAAGATTGAGAGTAATAAAATCTTAGAGTTGATCACTATTAGCAAGCTAAATAAGCTCATTAGTCATTAGAGAAAATAAAACAAGAAACTCTCTAAGAATAAGGATGAAGAAAACCCTCTCCAAGGTAATTTGATTAAACAAAACATACTGTCTTTTATCATAATATGAAAGCCTCTTATAAATGTAAAACACTTAATATTGAATCTTAAAAGGAAATAATATCTTAAAATAATAAAATCTTAAACAAATAAAATATATGTCTAATGCCTATCCAAGAAGCACACCAATGTCAATTTTATTCTGCAACTTTTATTACACATAACAAAGATGATTCTAATTCTATTTACAAGTTTAACTATGGTCTTGGTTTTCTTTTATTCCCCCAATATACAAATTCATTGAAAAACTAAAAATCATTTACTTTCAAGTCTAGCATTGTTTATATTATATATCCCTTTCCTAGAGTTTTTTTCCTTCACTTAAGTCAACATTATAGGCATGATTTCAGTCTCATAAAGTGAAAAAACTTTACTCCTTACATAAAGATCCACCGTTAGGTCATCAAGAGCTTCTTTGTCCCTATTTGCTATCTTCCTTGTTAATGGTCCTCCAATATAATTCAATGGTTTTATAACTTCTTTCTACAGTCTTGTTAAACTACTAGTACTTTCTCTAAGCACCTTTTTATGATTTACCTGCTTTGAAGTTTGTGTAGCTTTAGTAAATGTTTGATTCCCATCACAATGCAATTGCATTTAGCTCAATAAGTTATGATTTTAGGATAATAAACCATAAAATTAAGGTAATTATGTTGATTCATTAGAAGAATACATTTCTTTACAATTCAACTATGTTAGGTTCATTAGTATGTTTGCTAATAATTTGTTTGATTTAATTTGATCAAAAAATCTCAAGAATGATTTTTTAATTAAATGGTATTCCTTGCATATAATTTTTTCGTAACATGGGTTAGAGTATAGATAATAAATAACTTATCAATATTTATTGATTGCGAATTAATATATGATAAAAACAAGCAAAATATAAATAAATAAAGTTTAAGCATTAAATAAATTCAATTTTACCTAATCCAACCTAAGTTATTTGGTCAATATTTTGAGTAGTGCTAGTAGTCATTTGAAAATAAGACCTAGCTGAGTAACTAGAGGTATTCGTGACAAATATTTATCCTTGTGTCAAAAGGTTGGGATCATATTTCAAACATACTCTTTATGTTATATAAAAAGTTTCAAAAAAATTTATAGTTATTTTTTCAATTTATACTTTGTAATCATATTATGTTCTTTTTATATATAAGGTACATTTATTTAAGTTCTATTGAATTTTAAGTTATTATGAAGTCAGTTTAAGGTTAAATTGTAAGTTTATATACATATCAAGAAATTTGGGTAGTTTGATGACCAATATAACTAAGTAAGGAATGATTATCTTATTTTTATTATATTGTCAACTCTTATTGGAATTGAAACTTATCTATGTTAATAGCTAGTATGATTGTTTTTTTAAGGACACGCAAAATACTAAGTATGGGAGAAATTTTATATTTAGCATACATATGTTTTAAGAAAATATTTAGCATTTTGATATGTCCTTTTTAATCTAAATTACCTTAATTTGATTACCTATTGGTTTTATTTGATATTCATCTTTGGCTAAATATGATCTCAAACATAGATGTATTTTGGCCCATATCCCTTATTAGATAGAAGAAGTTGAGGGAAAAAGATAATATGGCCCATCATATAATTGCGTGCTAGGCCATTTTTTTAAATCAAGTTATGAAGGCACGATCTTATATAATAGCATATTAGAGTCCATGTCCCTCGAAGACAAAGTTATACTATTAGGCACAGTCTCAGACATGAGCATGTCAGAGCCTTTTTTTTTTTTTGAAAAATTAAAATTGATTAATAATAATAAGTTAGGAGAACATAGTTACCATCAGACACTCTCCAACACTTAAATGACTGTGTTTACAAAACGAAAGTAACTCAAGACACATAACAAAAATGTTTAAAGGTTAAAACACTGTAAGATCCATATTGCTAAGTAAATGGGGTAAAGGAATCCCAAACAAATGAAGCCACTCCACCTAATTTACCCGATTAGGTTGAGAATTCCAGGGAGAATCTAGAAAGAGGATCACAGATCAGGGAGCGAAACATGTAGATAAAACCAAATCTTCAATTTCTATTGTTCATATTTCCAGTGTTTTAAAAATCGGACCGGTCCGACCGGTCTGACCGGAAAAAGTTTGAACCGTTCAGTGATACGGTTCGGTTTTACCTAATAACCTCTCTACATAAAAACCGGCCGGTTCAACCTTTTTTCGGTCAGTCCGAACGGTCCGATCCGGTCCGGTCTGATTTTTTAAACTTTGCAAAATCCCTTTCTTTTTTTTAATCAAAATTTTCGCATTTATAGAATTGTTGCGAAGAACATGTTCACTTAATTAATAAGCCAAATTCATCAAAATTATTGGGTTATAATATTTATTTCTTTTTGAATGCTTTGTCTTCCTAAATAAGGGAGGAAGAAGATAACTGTATTATGATCACACTGAAAATTAAATGACGCCATCACTTATTACAATATAATTGCCTATAAGCATAATATAATTTTCTTACATTAATATCATAATTTTGCTAAAAACATTATATAAATCGTATTGCCATCTACGAAATGCTCCAGTCACATACTTCTTTTCAACATCCTCTATTTTATTTGAGTTAAAAATCATTATCTCTTTTACTTCTAGTTACATGCGTCACCTCCACCAATACTCATTTTGAAGTACATTGATGAAACATACAAACATAAACATATTAAACAACGAATTATTATCTGAATTATAGTTTCACAAAATATTCATTGCTCATAAATAAATATAAAAGAAATATACATACCTGGTTCGTTATAAATGTATTAATGCCAAACTCTAGATCTTGTTCAATATTTCTTCTATAGGCAAAAAGTGCAAATTTAACTAATATTTCATAAAATTATAAGTTAATTTCTAATATTTTGAGGCATTTAAATGAATTATAACATTTGCAAACTGTTTAAATTTTACCGCGAAAATTTAAATAGAGTAAAGCCTTGTCAAGACAATTTATGGAGAAAATGCATTTGCCACAACGAATAACTTAAGAACATCTACTGATTGTTAAGTCAATTTAATTGCATATTTGTTGGACTTAATTTTGGTTGATTTGTGAAATTTGTGTTCATAAACCGATATAATTATTTGTTAAATGTTTACAGATGGGCTTCAATGCGAAAAAGACGAAAAAGATCGAA
>JANZXV010000883.1:0-10015 GCA_027576455.1 Erythroxylum roigii | reverse complement strand
CACTATATTTACATAACTCCAACAGATGTGAGGCTTATCTAGCCCACATGGTGGATACTCAAAATGATCAAACCATTCAGGATATTCTAGTTGTTAAGGATTTTTTTTATGTGTTTCCGACTGAGCTACCAGGATTACCCCCTGAAAGGAATACATAGTTCACTATTGATATTGTTCTAGGTACCGCTCTTATATCAATTCCTCCATATAGGATGGCATTTGTTAAATTGAAGGAACTGAAAACTCAGTTGCAGGAGTTGTTAGATAAAGGTTTCATCAGGCCTAGTGTGTCACCTTGGGGAGCTCCGGTATTGTTTGTAAAGAAGAAAGATGGAACCCTGAGATTGTGTATTGATTACCGGCAGGTGAATCGGATAACAGTTAAGAATAAATACCCATTACCGAGGATTGATGATTTATTTGACCAATTACAGGGAGCTCAGGTGTTCACAAAGTTAGACTTGAGATCGGGATATTATCAGATGAAAATAGCTGAGACGGATGTTCCCAATATTGCATTTAGAACCAGATATGGGCACTTCGAGTTTCTGGTAATGCCATTTGGATTGACTAATGCTCTGGAGTTAAATATGAGACAGAGGAGATGGTTAGAATTGTTGAAAGATTATGATTGCACAATTGAGTATCATCCTGACAAAGCTAATGTTGTAGCTGATGCATTGAGTAGGAAATCATATAGCAGTGCTGGAACAAGTACGGGTATCGAAGTTACCTAGCCTAGTTCAATTGAGAGCATTGAATTTTGAATTGAATTTGGAACAGAATGATACATTGATAGCTACTTTGAAGTTGAGACTTGTTTTGGTTGAACAAATCAAAGAGGCTCAGAGCAGAGATCCAGATTTAGTGAAGTTAATTGAGAAAATGAAAGTGAATCCGGATTATGAATTTGAAGTGAGAGATGATACTTTGAGGTTAAAGCAAAGATTATATGTGCCCAATATTGACAATTTGAGGAAAGAGATTTTGGAGGAAGCACATTTAGCAACTTATGCTATGCATCTTAGGACTACTAAGATGTATAACTCGCTGAAACAGCATTACTTGTGGCCTGGTATGAAAAAGCAAGTGGCAAAATTTATGTCTAAATGCATAACTTGGTCAGCAGGTTAAAGCTAAACTTCAGGCTCCAGCAAGGAAATTACATTTGTTACTTATTTTGGAGTGAAAATGGGAACGAATCATGATGGATTTCATTATAGGCTTGCCGAGGACTCCGAGAAAACATGATGCCATTTGGGTCATTATGGATAGACTGACTAAATCAGTTCATTTCTTACTAGTGAGGGAGAATTATTCATTAGATTAGTTGGCTTAGCGATATGTAAATGAAGTTGTGAGATTGCATGGGGTTTCAGTGTACATTATGTGGGACAGGGATCCTCGATTTGCCTCGAGATTTTGGGGTAGTTTACAGGTAGCTTTAGGTACAAAGCTGAATTTCAGTACTGCATTTCATCCTCAGATAGATGGTCAGAGTGAGAGAATGATTAAGACTGTTGAGGATATGCTCAGAGCTTGTGTTATGGAGTCTCGAGGAGCATAGGATCAATATGTAGCTTTGATTGAATTTGGTTACAATAATCAGTATCACTGTAGTATCGGTACGGCTCCTTGTGAGGCGTTGTACGGCAGGAAGTTTCGTTCACCTCTATATTGGGATGAAGAGGGTCTAAGAATTTTTGAAGGCCCAGAGTTGATTCAGGATACTGTTGATAAGGTAAAATTTATCCGTAGCAAAATTAAAGTAGCACAAGATAGATAGAAAAGCTGTGTGGATCAACACAGGCAAGATATGGAGTATCAAGTTAGTGACAGAGTCTTTCTAAAAGTGTCACCTTAGCGTGGTGTACTGAGATTTGGTAAAAAGGACAAGTTAAGTCCGAGGTATATTAGTCCATGTGAGATAATTGAAAGAATTGGACCATTAGCTTATAAGTTAGCCTTACCTTTGAAGATTGCACAGATACATAATGTGTTTCACGTGAGTATGCTTAGGCGATATCGATCGGATCAAACTCATATAATATCGACTCAGGAGATTGAAGTCTCCAGTAATATGAGTTATGTTGAACAACTAGTGAGGATAATTGACTATCAGAGTAAACAATTGAGGAACCAAGTGATCCTAATGGTGAAAGTCCTTTGGAAGAATCATTCGAGTGAGGAAGCTACATGGGAGACGGAGGAGCATATGAGGAATCAGTACCCCTACCTATTTGATCAATCGGGTAAGAATTTTGAGGATGAAAACTTTTTTTAGGAGGGGAGAATTGTAACATCCCGTTACCTCTGTTAAGGCTAGAATAGTAATTTATGAGAAAGTATTGAGAAATTAGAAAAATGCAAGTCATGCATAAGTTACATGTGACATGCACAATTTTGCACACTCATATGATTGTACATGCATTCATTGACATATTTTGGATATATTTAATTGTTAAAAATGAAATTAAAATGTGAATTGTGAACTTTTTGATCTGAAAATTTATTTGGAGAATAATCTAATTATTTCAAAATTTTTGGTGAATTTTAGAAATTTTTGAAAAATTTGGGATATTTTGGACTAATTATATAGTGACACGTGGCAATTATATAAATGTGACAAATGGCTAAATTGTATTGTGAAATATGACAGCCTTGCATGTTGACCCATGGCCCATATGCAAGGAACAAACGTGGTTAAGTGTGTTGCTGGAGAGAAATTGCTAAAGATTGATATTATGTCTTTGTTTTTCACCGAAACAACTCCTTTACCAAAACTCTTCTCTAGTTCATCCACCGAAACATCAAGTGTTGAATTTTTTGTGTTATTGATTCACTCTCACTTGTTGGAGATTTTGTAGAACCAAGTAAGTAGTTCTGATGGTATTTTTATGGTGTAACTATATACATGCATGCATTGGTTTGAGAATTGTGCTTACGATGATGAATAATTTAGATGATGAATTTGAGAATTTGGAATTGTTCAAAACTGTATTGAATGGATTCTGGATTGAGATATATGAAAATTATGTAAGTTGATGAAGAAATATGTGTTTCTGTTATGGTTTAAAAGATTCTGTATATGGTTGGTGTTCATGTTTTGTTATATGAGTGAACGTTTTCGGAAATGTTTGAAGGAATTAAAATGAGTTTGACAGTAAGTTGTAATGAAAATGGGAAGATTCAGATGAGAGAAGGAAAAAAGAAAAAGAAAACTATATGATGAAATGAGGTTGTTGTTGTTGGATATTAACAGACACACAGAAGCATATATATAGTAAAGATGGAACATGCTCTGTTTTCATTATATATATGCATAAATGTTTGGGTAAAGTTAGTGATGGATTGTTGTGAAGTTAGAGTTAAAGAGGACATAGAGCATTGTGGTGTTGAGTTTTAAGAAGGATTAAAATGACAAAAAAAATGGAATGAAGATGGAAGAAAGATGTAGAAAAATGGGATATGCTCACGTGAACAGTGCAGTTTTTGTTTTATATGTTTAAATTTTTGGATTTTGGATTTATTAGTGTTGTGATGTGTAGGAAGGAAGCCAAAAAAAAAAAGCAGTTCAGTGAAGAAGAAAAACTGGGTTTGGTGAAGAAGACGAAGATTTGCGTGCTAGAGGGAGAAAAAGGTGTAGTTGCATGTGTGAGTTATGAACTAGAGTATTTCGTTGAACAACCCTAAGTCTTTTGGCTGTAACTTTTTCATCCGAACTCCAAATGACTTGAAACTTAGATCAATGGATTCATAAGACATTTTTCTTTGTCTCCATAAAAATTTAGAGCTATCTAAATTAAATTGAAAAGGATTGATAGGATGAAAGTGTGGAAGTCTGCTGGAATGTTATGAACTGGAAAATTTTCGTAAACATGCTTTAGTATTCTGATTATAACTTGAACTGTAGATTTCCAAATAAGTTGATTCTTAGTTCAGATTAAACTAGAGACATAATATACAACTTTCTTGAAGAAGTGGATTTTTAATTCTATCTCTAAGACTTCCAAATTTGGCATGAAACTGCATCTTAGCTTAGGATGTATCATTACCAGGGACAAAATTCATGTCCTGTGGTTATTGAATAAACTATATTTATATAGGCCGAATTAGACTAACGTGTCTTAACCAAAGTTGTATCTTATTCTCTTATCTGAACTGAAAGATATGAGTTGTACAATTCGAGGGTATGATCATGTACTAGCCAAAATTTTAAATGTGCACAATTTGTGGTATTTTGTGCATAACTCATTCAATAATGAATCAAATTGTAAGATCTTGGAGTCATTAGAGACTTAAGACACTGGAGAACAACTTTCCAGAAGGAAGTGTTACCTAATTTTATCTTTCACCCAATTAGATTAATTATGCAAAGTTGACCCGAAATCATGTGGGTAGAAAATCTGAAGTGGTCAATTAGGTTATGAAATTGATTTTACATTGTTTTATTTTGGTCCAAATTATAAGTACTAAATGATATTAATGACCATGTCACCATGTCATTAATATCATTTCCTTTAGTATACCTGATAGCCATGTCAGTTCCTTTACTCCTCCAGTAATTGCATAATACTCTGCTTCTGTGGTAGATAGAATCACTACTGATTGTTGTTGTGATTTCCAGCTGATTGTGTTTACTGATAATGTGAAAACATATGTTGAAATTGACTTTCTTGAGTCCTTATCTGCTGCATAATCTGCATCCACATAACCACATAAAGACAGATATTTGCATTTAGTTAGTTTTACTTTAGAGAAATATGACCCATAGTTAATTGTTCTAGATATGTATCTGAGAACACCCTTGAGCCTTTGCCAATGTTCTAAACTTAGATTGTCCATGAATTTACTTAGGATACTAATGGCATGGGCTAGATCAGGCCTTGTGCATAGCATAAGGTACATTTTACTTCCAACACCTACATCATAGGGATAGTGAGCCTTAGCTCTCTTTTCATCCTCAGTCTTATGACTCTTATCAGAAACCATTTATAGATGAGATCCTAGGGGTACTGAACTAGGTTTAGCTTGATCCATATTGAATTGAGCTAAGACCTTCCTTATATAGTTCCTTTGAACAAGCCAAAGTTTCCCTTCCCTCCTATTTCTTATTATTTACATTTCTAGAAGCTTCTAAGCTTCTCCTAGGTCTTTCATTTCAAAATGAAGACATAGATCAAACTTTACTTTTTGGATTCTTTCCAAGTATTTCCCTGTGATGATTAGGTCATCTACATAGACCAATATAAATACTGCTTTAGTCATTCCTAGATCCTTAAAATATAGGCAGTAATCATATGAACTTCTAATGAAGTTCATACTAGCAACAACCTCATGGAACTTCTCGTTTCATTGTCTAGGTGCTTGTTTAAACCCATATAGGAATTTTTACAATAGGCAGACATGATCTAGCTTGTTTTTGTCCTCCAAACCGTCTGGTTGCTTTATGTAGATTGTCTCCTTAAGCTTTCTATATAGGAAGGCTGTCTTTACATCCATTTGATGGATTTCCATTTTCCCAGTCATAAAGTGTAGTTAGAACTAGTATAAGCCTAATTGTTTTGAATTTGACTACTGGAGAGAATATCTCCTTGTAGTCAATCCCTTCCTTCTATCTAAACCCCTTAGCTATAATCCTAGCCTTGTAAATCCTTGGTTCTGCTTCTATCACTCCTTCTTTTAATTTGAACAGACATTTGTTCTCAACTAATTTGGCTTTAGGAGGTCTAGGGACTAAAGTCCATGTCATGTTCTTCATCAGTGAAGAATATTCTTTCTCACAAGCTTCTTTTCACTATTTTGCATCTTTGCTTCTCATGGCTTCTTTGTAAGTTTTTGGAGCCTTGTTTTCTATAGTTTCAGCCATAAAGCATGCAAATTCAACCAAGTTTGAATCATAATACCTTCTATTAGGGATTCTTTGTCTTGGCTGCCTATCCCTTGTAAGTTGATAATCTTATAGGTTTCCTTGTATATCATATGAAGTTGGGTGTGGGATTTCTTCTTCACTCACACCCTCCGCCTCTTCTATCCTTTATTCATAATGTGTAGTGCCTTGCACAGGCTCCACATTAATAGACTATGGAATGCCAACTTCTTCAATTTTTGGTAGTACATAGAAATGGGCTTATTGGTTTTGTAAGCCTAATTGCTCCTGAATTCCCCTTTGGGAGTCTGAATTTAAGGAGTTCTTGTTCAGCAGAGGGAATTCATCTTCCTTGAAGATGACATCTCTGCTTATGATAATTTTGTAGCCTCCCTTTTGGAGTAGTAAGATCTTGTATCCCTTAACCCCCTCTGGATAGCCTAGGAAAGCTCTCTTGATTACTCTAGGTTCCAATTGTCCCTCTTTCTGATGTGCACAAGCTGCACATTCGAAAGTCCTAAGGTGGGTAAGGTTAGGTTTCTTACTATTCCAAACCTCTTGTGGAGTTTTATAGTCATTAGTAGATGTGGGGAGCCTATTAACTAGGTAGGTTGCTATCTAATTGCTTCTCCCTATAGAGAGTGTGAGCAACCCGAAGAGAATAACATGCACCTTGTCTTTTTTAGGAGAGTTCTATTAAGTCTCTCAATAACTCCATTCTGCTGAGGTGTAGATCTTACTGTTTTGCCTTAGGATTCATTTCTTACTGTAATATTCCTCAAACTCTTTATTGCAATATTCTAATCCATTGTCAGTCCTTAGGCATCTCAACTTCTTCCTAGTCTAATTTTCCATAAGTATATGCCATCTTATGAAATTCTCTAGTGCTTCATCCTTTCTCTTCATTGGATATACCCAACACTTTCTAGATCTGTCATCAATAATGGAAATGAAGTATAGATTCCCTCCTGCTGTAGGTACTTGGGCTGGCCCCCAGAGATCACTATAAGCATACTCCATGATCTCTGTGGCCCTCTGAGCTCCCTTTTAGAAACTGGATCTGTGATGCTTTCTAAGCGCATATGATTCACATAATTCCAACTTGTGTAGGTTTCGATAAGGGATTAATCCTGTTTAGAGAGGTGGAACAGACTTTTATTCCTTGCATGACCTAACCTTGCATGCCATTTCTTAGTTGGTTCATCATTACCCTTCTCAGTAACTTGATTAATTTCAGTTAAGCTTATAACATAGTACAACCCACCCCTCTCAATTCCTCTAATAATGACTCTACCATCCTTTAGGATTTCTCTGAGTCCATCTTTTGATCTGATCTAAAACCCTTGCTTATCAAACGAGCTTTCAGAAATCAAATTTCTCCATATTCTAGGCACAAATCTGACATTACTAAGGATCATTCTCTTTCCATCAAACATGGTGATGGAAACACTTCCAACCCCCTATATTCTTTGCTGCCTAGAATCTGCCATTTTGACCTTGGTAGTGACTAGTTCAAATGTAGTGAACCAGTCTCTATATGGTGTCACATGCATTATACACCCTGAGTCAAAAATCCATTCCCTACTCAAGTCTCCATTGTCTTCAGTGACAGCCAGAATTTCATCACCACTTGAATCATCTAGTTTCTCCATATTCCCTGCATCTCCACTTTCTGCAGCCTTATCGCTCTTCTTCTTTCTACAATCCCTTACAAAATGTCCCTCCTTATCACAATAAAGCATTTTTCCCTTTTCCCTTTTTCTTCTTTTCTTCACCTTCCTTGGTGTATTTTTCCTTCCCACTTCCCTTCTACCACTTCTCTTTCTTGCTATTTTCTTATGAGATTTCTTCTCAGGATTGTTCTCTACAAACATTACTTCTTCCTCTTTCTTAAATGGATTACTTCTATAGCTCCATAACAATCATATGATTCAAAAAGAGCTTGCATCTGGAGTTTCCAGATGGTAAAGTCTTCTTTTCTAGTAAATACATCCATTTCTTTACCTACCATTGTGACTGTAGTTTAAAGAAACAAAAGACTATTACTTACTGACTGTTCTTGATGAATCTTTAATGCTTTGAATGGCCAAGAAATGCCCCAAGAGGCTTCCAAAAGCTCTGATACCACTTCTGTTGGGATATTACTGCTTTACTGTTGTCTTTACAAACAAAGTCTGATAAAGAATGTTAATTTTGCAGATAAACTAAAGTGCAAAAAGGTAAAGATCACACAAGATTTTTACTTGGTTCGTTAGCTTTCAATGCTATCTACATCTAAGGTTCCCACTGATGTGGTTTCCATTATTATGATGAAGAAGATGAGAAATAGTATAGTGATTGAGTCTTTTTCAAAACTTACAAAGAGCCTTCCAAACTCTCCTAGTACCCACAGTTGTGTACTCTAGCACTCTCTGATATTTTATCACTCTGTTCTTGCACTCTCAAATTGATTGAATACAATGTAAATTGAAAGATGAAGTTTCTGTGTGTTTCTATATGTCTCAGCTGATGTATGCTTATCTGCTCCTTTTATATTGTGTTGCAGGCTGAAGCTTTCGGTTGAGACTTGCCTGAATTAGACATGTGGCATGTGCATCTCACGTGGTTGACTAATCCTTCAGCTGTTGGTCTATGTTCCGCCTGAGTTGTGCCTGTGTTGCTTCTTTTTATTGTTGAAGACTACAGAGCCTTTCGGACGAAGTTGTATGAATAAGACAATGACCATGTGCCTCCCACGTGACTCCTTTAATGAACCATCTTCTGCTGTGCGTATTTGTATATCATCTGATATTAGTCACGTGGGTGTGTCTAAACTTAGTCATTTTTGTCTCTACCTGATAGAACCATCGTCTAAAGTTGACTCATTTGTCTCATTCAAACATCTTACACACACACCTTTTGTTCTTCAATCTTTCATCTTTATTTATTTATTCTGAGTTGAGGTTGGAGTATATGTGATTCCCATCACAAGAACTTTGGCCAATCTCTATTGCTTTAAGAGCTCTCTAACCCTCTCAATCTCTTCCCATAAACCTCTGGTAGCATATATATTGGACAAAGCGACATAAGCCCCGTCATTCCAAGGCTCTAATTCAAACATATTCAAAGCCAGCCACTTACCCATCTTCACATCCCTATACTTCTCACAGGCACCCATTAAACTCTCCCATATAACCACGTTTGAGTTTTTTATTAAATATTAGGTAACAAATTAAATCTTTCATTTATTCAAAATTGTTCATTTGAGTTTGGTTTTTATGCCAATGCTAATAATGCTAGAAGATACATTGAAATTATTTATATATTATGTGATGCGGATGAGTTGACTCACATATAGGACTCTCCTCGTCTGTTTGAACCTGATCTAATGACTATATTGTCATTAAAAGAAATTAGTGGATGTGCATATTTTATGTGTCGTAAATTCCATTGATTTTAAAATTGGACTGGACCAACTGATTTTATCAAATTAAGCTCAAATCAACCTTATCTTTGGTTTGAATTTTGTTTTTAACCGTTATAAATGAAAATGGGTCGGTTAAACAATAAATTAGCCTTTTTTTTTTTTGAATCGTAAAAAACCGTAAACACACGTTCTTCTTCTTCCTCGTGATCACCGACAGACACAAATGGTCTTCCTCCTTAAGCTTGAGTGATATTTCTCTAACTGGTCACTTTTGGATCTACTTCATGAAGTGAGCGGAGAACTAGTGATCTCTCTACTAGTCCCGTAAACAAACATCAATGGAGAATTCAGAGAATCATGAAACCAAACAAAGAAACAAAGCACTAGAACAACTGGTTAGTATCCAGGAAATAATCTCAAAGAAATTACATACCTATCAATCATCAATGCAAGTTGGAATCTTTCCTAACATATTTGTAATTGCAAAACCCATACAGTATAGAGATAGAGAATAAAGAGAAATTGCAAAACTCAAAAAATCCGGAATCAGAGAATAAACAAAACACCTAAAGGGAGAAGAGAAATGAAAAAAAAAAAGAGAGGCTTGATTTTTGCTACTTATGTTTAGCGGCGAGCCTCTCAAAATTTGCAGTAGAACAAATGAGGGGGTGCTTGTTTAGTAGGTATGAGAAATAAGGAATGAGAATGGAATGAAAGTTAGAGCTTGGTAGGGAAGTATG
>JANZXV010000869.1:0-10016 GCA_027576455.1 Erythroxylum roigii | reverse complement strand
TAAGAGCTGAACGACAATAATATACTTGAGATAAAATAAAGACTTCCCTATGTTTCAGCTTCTTGAAATAATCCTTCAATTGAAGCTATCCATCCCAACTTCAACTGCTTCAATTAAACCATATGGAAGTCTAGACAATGGATGGAGACCCATGGTGTTTTCTCATAAAAACATGTCACATCCCAGATGAAGACATCTTGAAGAAACTGATAGGTTGAACCACTTCACCGTAGCAAACTCTACTTGTCTTCACCGTAGCATATATCACACAAAAGACGTTGTTCAACTATGTTCTAAACATACACCCTTGCCTTATATTATTCATTGACAATTAATGCACACGCATTACTATACCACACATTCATTAACAATTAATGCACACGCATTACTATGCCACACATGCACCTAGTTGTCACACACCACCTTTGCTTCTGTGACTCACTCGCTCATCACCTCACTTACTGCACGCCCATATTCACAATAGACTTCTACTGTAGATAAAAGATGTAGGCAACACGCACATTGAAGATTCACCATATCTACTCCCAGTGGATGTGTATGACATAAACTCAGTCAAGTCAAAACAGTCCACATTAACCACGCAATTGCAATATCCCAATAATCGAAACACAGCAGCCAATTAAAACACACCTCCCTTATTCCACACAGTCCCTTATTAACTCAATACCACATATGCACCATAGATTGAAGATATGCATAAATCCCACACATGATAAAAGTTCCACTTCAATTTAAAAATGCACCAACCTCATCCTTTTAAGTTCATGAATCCATATAATAATTCTAATTATCTTATACGTCCAATTTAAAATGCCAAAGCTAAATAAGGGATATATAAAATATATCCTAACACTATCGACACCTGCTTCAAACTACGCCGAATACCTGATTGGTTCAAGGAGCTAAAAGAAAAAAGGGCTAGAGAAAGGGGTCACCATGTTGCTGTTGTGATAAAAACACCTATTGACAATAAACCAGTGAGCACAGAATCAACTGAGAAGGAGGTGAATGTCAATGTGCTTGCTCAACAAGTAAACGAACTAATGAGGTGCATGAGAGGTAAAGGTAACGCAGAAACCAACCATGTTGCTTTTAGCAATTTTGCGGGTAAGAATTTATCTCTGCATGGCTCAAATAGTGCTTCTCTGACAAAGGTTCATGGATAGTAGATTCAGGGGCATCGCATCTACTCATATATGTTCAGATATAAAACATTATTCTTGCATAAAACCTTCTGCCCTGTTTGGCTCTGTAACCCTGCCTGATGGAAACATAAAACTTGTAACTATCATGGGTAGTGTAAACCTGAACTCAGAAGTAACCATCAACAACGTCCTACATGTGCCAACGTTCCATCACAATTTATTATCTGTGCACAAGTTAGCATCTCAAAACAACCTAGTTGCTATATTTTTCTGATAAATTGTATTTGCAGGACCCATGGACTGATTATGTGGTGGCAATTTGCGAGGAGGAGGTAAGAATTTACAAACTCACACCACAACATTTTCTACCAGCCAAAACACTAAAAGGTCTATCATTGCGTTTTTATTTGAACAATTCTATTGTTAAGGTAACCAATGATGTTGACATTTGGCATCTATGTTTAAGACACGTATACAAGAGAAAAATTATGCATATTTCTAGGATAAAAAATTATGAGTTCAAACTTTTTGTGACATCTACCCCCTTGCTAAACAAACTAGAAAGCCCTTCACAACACATTCCATAAACACCCAAAGACCTTTCGAATTACTACATGCTAATCTCTGGGGCCCATATAGCATACCAAATTTAGATGGATCCAAATACTTTGTTACCTTAGTGGATGACTTTACCAGGGCCACATGGACCATCTTGATCAAAACAAAAAACCAAACTCTAAGTGTCTTAATTAATTTTATAACCATGATTGAAAAACAATTTTCTACCCCAATCCTTACGATAAAAACCGATAATGGTAGTGAGTTCATAAATACTTCATATCGCAAGTACCTTGCGTCAAAAGGAATAAATCACCAAAAAATATGTGTTTACACGCCTCAACAAAATGGGGTTGTGGAACGAAAACACAAACATTTGTTACAAGTGACTCAGACCCTTTTATATCAATCCAAATTACCAAAAAATTATTAGGGGGAAGCCTTATTAACCTCAACCTATATTATAAATAGACTACCCACCAAAACTCTATCCTGGGTATCCCCGTATGAAAAATTATACAATAAAGCCCCAACATACAACCACATGAAAACTTTTGGGTGCATATGTTATGCAACAAATACAAAACCCTATAAAGAAAAATTAGAACCCAAAGCCATCAAGTATATTTTTCTTAGATACGCGTCGGATAAACAAGGTTACAAGTTACAGGATTTACAATCAAAACGCACCATAATTAATAGAGATGTTGTCTTTCATGAGACAAAGTTTTTACCACTAGAAAACCAAGCCCAAAATATATCCAAACCACAGATACACATCCATTTTGACCAGTAGTCCCACTTCCCAAGCAAGACTACTGACTACCTTAACACTAACCAAACTACACAAAACCTACCCGTCCTAGCACTAGCAACGGATCAACATCCTCAAACCCAACCTGGCTCTAGCACAACCAAAACCTCATCTTCCCAAACTAGTACCGACAGCCATCCAACCCCCTCAAAATACCATAGCTAATGTTCACCCGCCACTTAAATCTCTCTGTATCAGCACTCAACAAAAATTTCGCCCCTATTACCTTGATGACTACGTCTCCTACATAACAGCCACTCCTCTTGTGACTACTGCCACTACATTATCAATTAAGGTACCATCCATTTCCGACAACCTATACATAAATCTCACCCTTTCAAACACTTACACCTCTTTCATCGCACATGTTTCTGTTGAGTATGAACCTTTGTCATATGAAAGTGCTAGAAGGGACTCGTTATGGGTAGAACCGATGGAAGCAAAAATGGAAGCCTTAGAATTCAATCATACATGGACTCCTACGATGTTACCAACCGAGAAAAGGGCTTTATCAACAAAATGGTTTTTTAAGATCAAACGTAACTCCTCTGGTTATGTGGAAAGAAGAAAAGCCAGATTAGTAGTCAAAGGCTTCAATCAAACCGCTGGGATCGACTATGTTGACGTTTTCTCTCCTATCGCCAAGATCACGTCAGTAAGAATCCTACTCGCGGTTGCAACATCATTTAACTGGCCAGTGCATCATTGTGACATAAACAATGCCTACTTACATAGGCACATCGAAGAAGAGATCTACCTGAATCCACCTCCTGGATACAACAAAATTTTACCTGGACAAGTTTTGAAACTTCAAAAGTCCTTGTATGGTCTTAAGCAGGCAGGGTGATAATGGAACCGAGAAATCACAACAAAATTAACCAAGTTTGGCTTCCTCCAGTCAACATCTGATGCTTGTCTATTTACAAAAGGTAATGGTAACAACTTTCTTGCTTTGCTGATATACGTGGATGATGTGTTGATTACTAGCCTATCTGAATTGTTGATAACTGCCGTGAAGTGTTTCCTGCACCGTGAATTTACTATTAAAGACATGGGGAATGTGAAATATTTTATTGGCGTAGAAGTAGTAAGACTACCCAAAGGCATGATACTTTCGCAGAGAAAATATATATCAAACATTCTCATAGATGCTCACCTTACTGATCTCAAACCAACCACAGTTCCTATGCCACAGGGCACTAAGATGACAATAGATGAAGGAGCTCTGTTATCTAATCTGGAACGCTATAGAAGGATCATAGGATAGCTTCTGTATCTCAATTTCACGAGACCAGGCATCACCTTCACAGTACAACAATTAAGCTAGTTTACTCATAAACCACGGCAGCAACATTGGCATGCTTTGGTTCATGTTTTGAGATATCTCAAGGGATCCATATATAAGGGATTAATGTACCCAACTCAGAACGGTGAGTCGCAACTCCACTCATATTCTGATACGAACTAGGCAGGGTGCACCTTCTCTCGCAGATCACAAACCGGTTACCGTGTCTTCTTCGGCAACTCCTTAATCTCGTGGAAGACCAAAAAGTAGAGCACTGTTAGCCGCTCATCTACCAAAGCAGAGTACCGCAATATGGCAAGTACACTATGCGAACTCCGATGGATTACGTACATTTGTTGTGATCTGCAATCCAAGTTAAATTACTTATTCCGTTAAAATGCGACAACACCACAGCCATCCACATTTCGGAGAATCCAGTCTTCCACGAGCGGACAAAACACCTCGACATAGATTGTCATCTCGTTCGTGATGTCGTTAAGGAAGGATTTCTCAACACCACTCACATCCCATCAAAATTGCAACTTGTTGATCCATTCATCAAACCTTTGGTTGTTCCGATTTTTCGTAACATTCTTCGCAAGTAGGCCTCATTAATATGCCTCAACATATGGAGGGGGTGTCGGAACCTACCAAAATAATGAACCTATGACATAGCCACACAATAAAAACAGCAACGCAAAATACAGAGATCATGTACAGCCTGTATAGAAAGGATAGTTATGATTCCCTTTTGTCCTTTTCCTCTTCTTCACTTGTATAAAACCATGTACAGCGCCCTTTTTGCATAATGAAAAATTTAGAGTTTTCTCTTCTATCCTCTTGTTTCTGTCGTTTCCCATGTTTTTGACATAGAGGAATTGACCCACCAACTGCCGCAATCTGCTGCTCCAGTTGCACTAGCAAAATAGGGAAAGGGACAAGAGAAGAAAGGTTACATTCCGCATAAAAGTATCATTTTGTACTCTCTTTTTTCATGGTTCAGATTAAGACAACTTTTAATGATTTTTATCGGTAGTTTATGGGTTGAGAAGTTGGAACAAATGCAAAAATGCATAAGAAAGATGTTGTGACAAACAAAATAAAGTTTCGTAGAGGTGGTGGACTGTTCTACATGTTATACTGCAAGAAGCTTCTTCACCAGTATGGCGTACAAGGGTACCAATATGCTGGATCTTTCATATTATAAAATCTAGGGAAGAACTATCCCATTTCTAGTTATAACTTCTTTCACTTACCTTGAACAACGTTTACAGTTTGTTCTTCAACACAGCACCCTCATGATTCACTTGTTGCAGGCATAACATACACCTGCACCAACCTTTTTGCGTCACTCATTTCCGGCACACTAATAAGTACGTTTGTTACAAAGAACAATTTATACTGTTCATACCAAGTATACCCATATGACCATCTCTTTGCATTACAAGGGGAGCATACAACTGATTAGATGTACATAAAAGAAAGCAACTGGTTCCTATGCCTTATTCTTTTTATGCCTTCACCTACGGGAGAAATTTGCAGGGACTTCATCTTATGATGATGTGATAATTAAGCAAATGGAAAAGACTGACGAAAATCACACATTACGTCCTATGAATGAGTCCAGATCCTCTGTCCAATATTATTTTATCATATTCTGTCTCATAAAATCTCAGCCATTTATTTTGCGGGACGCACGCGGGTCCCATACGGGACCCATATAAATAAATGGTTGAGATTTATTGGACACAATAAGACACCATGATATTGGATAGAGGATCTGGACTCCCAATAAATACCCATAAACTAATTCTTCACCAGCGCAATATCCAAATATTGAAAAGTTTACTTTCTCTAAGCCTACCAACAGTAATAGTTCAAAGGAGCAGAAAAGTTTAAAGATAAACGGGTAGCTAGTAATTTTTAATTAATAGAGGAAGAGTTGCGTTACATCACATAAGCGTATTGTTGAAAATGATCAAACAAGTCGCCTTGTTCTTTATTCTGTGTTTTCTTGCGTGGAGTCCACTCGCCCATTATAAATGGTTTCTTATCATGTCGGGATTGTTTTAGTTTATATTGCACGAGTGAAAAAGACAAGGCATGATTATGGTATAAAAAAGAATTACCAAGTAATAAAAAACATACACGTAATTAGTTAATGTCTAAAACTATAAACTGTCGTTTTTCATATTCTAGCAAACGTATATTAATTAGTTATGAGAAAAACAAAATTCTATGATTATAAGTAACATTATAAATGATTATAATTATGTCAAATAAACCTTTTATAAAAAAGAAACATAATTTTAATATGAAAATAATTTGAATTTCAATAAAGTAAGATATAAATTTTTAAATAATTTTAAAAGGTCGTACAAATATATAAATTTTTAAAGAAAAACAATTTTTAAAATCTTATTTACTATACTAACAAATATATTTCTAGAGATATATATTTAAGGATTGACTTTAATGCGGAAGCAGTCGATCGATTTTTTGTTTGCTAATCCATGTTTCACGGTTGGTTACTAGAGTCACCGTTAATTCACACCCCAAACTCTAATCCTTGATGGTGTGATTCACGTGAAGAAGAATAAAGGGAGTTTTTCTCTTGGATTGCAATGAATGTAATAATTTTTTTCACTCCCTTAATCTTCCTTATATATGAGGACGAATATAATCGTCGGAAGTTACATCTTGTGTAACTTCCAACAACTCCTACTCGGCCACATAAGCCACGAGTTACATCTTCTCTCTAAAATTTCACGTGTCATACTGAGAATGGAGCATGTGACCATTAAAGAACCAGTAGTGTTATATTAAGTCACCATCTAACATAACACTTTCACAAAGTCATGATATCTCAAATCATCCAAAATATCACCAAACGCATACACTGTCCCTTTATGCTCATAGATATATCATGTGATTATACACTAAGTACAATCGCCCAAGATGATATGGTGATGAAGGAAAAAGATTCTTCCTTAGACACTCATAATAATCCATCTTAGCTTAACTGCTTTC
The DNA here is from genome assembly GCA_027576455.1 of Erythroxylum roigii. NCBI lineage: Eukaryota > Viridiplantae > Streptophyta > Magnoliopsida > Malpighiales > Erythroxylaceae > Erythroxylum > Erythroxylum roigii. The sequence goes on along the minus strand of JANZXV010000869.1, from coordinate 3,163 downwards.
TTAATGTGCTTCACTGGACTGTATACATCTTAGCCCTTGGAAAAACACACTAAAGTAGCAATACCAAACCTTGACTTCATATCATAGTTCTAAGTTGAAAGGTTTCATTCGATTAGATATTAAAATCTATGGGATCATATAGTGACAGAGAAAGGGATTTAACTGTCACTCCACAAAAAGGTCGTTATATAACACACACAGTATGAAATGTGTGTCATAGCATAGCTCCCACTAAGTTGGGCATATCACTCTTTTGTGTCATGCAAATCATGAATCTAGCTTTACTTAAAAACTAATCCGAGCCACTAAATTAACACACCTAATATTAATCGTGACGCTCGAGATTTGGCTTTAAGATTTCAATGTGAAATCTGAATCTTTCACTTCTGATTCATCAGAGTCTCATCTTAGACTTACTAAGGTGACTATTCAAATATAAAAAAACTTACAATGCATACTACACAAGTATGAAGATAACACAATATTACATATACTCAATATTAATATTGCGAAGTCTCAACCTACCCGCTACTCAAGCGTTAGGGCGATTACCTGTATGACAAGGTCAATTAGAAGCCTGGTGTGTGGTGGCATTACAATATGCTTTATCATGTAATTGCGTACCAATGAACATTTGAGAAATAAACTTTTATTAAAAAATAGCTCGTTGCAATTGAAAACATGTCCATTATACAACAAGTTATAACTCAATGGAAAAACTAAACCCTACGCAAACTTAAACTCATCACACGAGCCTTAAACAAATCTCGGGGAGTAGGTTTAGTTAAAGGATCAGCTACCATTTTGTTAGTAGGTATATAATTTATGGCAATGTCTTTATTTTTTATGACGTCTCTTACAAAATGATAATGCCTTTTGATATGCTTAGATTTTCTATAAAACTTCATATTTTAGCAAACTGTATGGCTGCAATGTTATCACTTAAAAATTCAACAGGATCATTAACTATGGGAATAAGATTAAGATCCTGAAGAAAACTTATCAATCATATTGCGTCCTGAGCGGCAAGACAATAAGCAATGTATTTTTTCTTCCATTGTTAATAATGCTATACTGTCTTGCTTCTTGTTGCACCAAGATATGACTCTCCCTCTTAAGGTAAAAACGTATCCTGAGGTTAACCTAGATTCATCTGGGTCACCACCCCAATCGACATCCGAATATCCCCTTAAACTTAAATCCTCGCTTTGATAGCAAAGGACCAGGTTTGAAGTACCATAAAGGTAGCGAAAAATCCTTTTGACTGATTGCCAATAAGCATGTCTTAGGTTGCTTTGGTAACGACTTACCAAACTAACCACAAAGCAAATGTCAAGCCATGTACACAACATAGCATACATTAAGCTTCCTACAACACTAGCATAGGAAACATTACTCATTTTTTTTCTTTTTTTCTTATCTGTTTTAGTGCATTGATCAAGACTCAAGGTAAGATCCTTTTCAACTGAAGTATCAACAAGTTTGGAATAATGCATTCAAAAACATTCCAAGATTTTATTAATATACACTTCCTGACTTAAACCAAGAAGCTTTTTGGGATGATTTCTAGTTATTTCCACACCTAGGACATATCTAGCTTCACCCATATCCTTCATATCAAAAATAGAGGACAACCACTCTTTAGTGGTTTTGAGTATCTCCATATTATTCTCAATTAGTAATATGTCATCAACATACAAAGTGAGAAATAAAATTTCACTTGTTGTTCGCTTGACATACACACAATGGTCTTCTGAAACCATAATTAAGCTAAAAGAAGTAATGGCTTCATGGAATCTGAAATACCACGATCTGGAAGACTGTTTGAGACCATATATGGATTTTTTAAGATGACACATTTTGTCTTCTTGACCTTTTGTTACAAAACCAATAGGTTGATTCATATAAATCTCTTCCTCAAGGTTACCATTGAGGAAAGCAGTCTTTACATCCATTTGAAACAACTCCAGGTCCAAATGGGCAACCAGAGCCAGAAGTAAGCGAATAGAGGCAAATCTTACCACAGGAGAAAATGTCTCTTCATAGTCTATACCCTCTATTTGGGTATAGCCTTTCGCTACCAAACGGGCCTTGAACTTGTCGATCGTTCCATCCGCCTAATGTCTTATCTTGAAAACCCACCTGTTTTCAATTGACTTTTGTTGGAGCGGAAGATCAACTAGTTCCTAAACTTGATTTCATGCCATTGAGTCCATTTCATCCCTCATGGCATCCATCCACTCTGTGTGATTAGGTGAATCAACAACCTCTTGAAAAGAGGTTGGTTCTTCTATTTCCAAAGGAGTACAAAGTAATGTTTCCTCTTCGATTTGAAAATATCGTCTAGGAATTATTCCACGCTCACTTCTTCGTAGTCTAGGACCTACATTTGTTTGCCCTGAGTCTGAATCTCTCCCCCTAGCTCCTGGAGATGTGGGGTCTTAATCATATTGAGAACCACTCCCACTATCCCCTTGAGATGTGAGATTTTGAACATGTAGACTATCTACAAGTTTTTGGGTTAGAGATTGAAGACGAATCTCATTCTCGATTTGGGTCTCTTGGGCAGGAAAAGTCTCAGTGACTTGGCGAGTAACTAAATTCTCCCCTTCACCGAGAGTATCCTATTGTAACTCATACAAATCTAGGTCCTTTTTTATTTCACCTATGCTTGGGAACTCATCCTCAAAAAACTCCACATTGCGGGAAGCAACTTCCGTCATGCCACCATTCAGGTGCTCACCAAATATAACATACCTTTTAGAATGTTCAGGGTATCTTATAAACACCATTTTAGTGGCTCTTGGACAAGTTTCCCATGTTTATGAGTTGGGTTGTGTACATAACCAGCCAAACCTCATGGATGCAAATGATCTAAAGAGGGCTTTCTTTCATTCAATAACTCATATGGGGTGGCGGGTACACTTTTACTTAGCACATGGTTAAGAATATAAGTTGTCGTGAGCAACGCATCTCCCTAAAAACTAATTAGAAGATGAGCATGTGCCATCATTGACCTGACCATGTCAAGCAATGTTCGATTCCTACACTCCATAACACCATTTTGTTGTGGAGTTCGAGAGATCGTTAGTTGTCTTATTATACCCTTTTTCTCACAAAATTCTTTGAACATATCAGATAGATATTCTCGACCACGATCGGT
>JANZXV010000835.1:0-10017 GCA_027576455.1 Erythroxylum roigii | reverse complement strand
ATCAATCCTTAATCAGAGCAACCATATTGGCAAGGTCAATATGATTGAGCAATACACGTGCAGGTGTATCACCTACATGCCCCCCTCAAGCTTGGTAGTTGAAACAACACCAAGCTTGGATAGATTATGAATGAACAATGATTTGGGCAGCGGTTTGGTAAGTGTATCAGCGAGCTGATCACGAGAAATAACATGAACCACACTAAGCTGTTGTTGCAAGACCTTGTTACGAACGTAGTGAAAGTCAACAGCAGCGTGCTTCATTCGAGTGTGAATTGCTGGATTGTGACTCAAGTATAATACACCAACATTATCACAGAGGACTGTAGGAGGCCGAGGAAGAGTTATACGCAGCTCATGAAGCAGGTTTTGCACCCAAACTACCTCAGAGACAGCATTCGCAACAGCTTTGAACTCAGCTTCAGTCGAAGAGCCCGCTACCGTTTGCTGTTTTTTTGACGTCCAACTTATCGGATTATTGCCAAAGAAGAGAATGTTTCCAGAGGTAGAGTGTCTGTCATCTACGTCTCCGGCCCAATCAGCATCAGAATACATGGATAGGGTGCGATTACACTCCTTTTGCAGATGCAAGCCGAAGTGACAAGTACCGCGAAGATATCGTAGCACTCGTTTAAGTGCTTTCCAATGCAACTCAGTCGGCGAATGCATGAGCTGTGACAACTTATTAACAGAGTAACTAATGTCCGGCCGTGTGAGTGATAGGTATTGTAATTTGCCGAGCACTTGGCGAAACCGTGTAGCATCACAAGCGACCGAACCATCAACCAATTTCAGGGAAGAGGAGTTGCTCATGGGTGTGGCAGCAGCGTTGCACTCATGCATATTCTCTGCTTGCAGTAAATCATTAATATAACCAGCTTGGGACAAGGAGATGCCATGAGATGTTCGAACAACTTCGATGCCGAGAAAGTAGTGCAGACTACCCAAGTCTTTAATCGAGAATCGCCGTGCAAGGGAAGCAATGATCTGAGTGACAGCCAAGTCATTGTTCCCTGTCACAATTATGTCATCGACATAAACAAGAACAACAAGGTGAACAGGTCCAGAGTGCATAATAAACAGAGAGGGATCCGATTTCGATTTCATAAAACCAAGAGACAGCAGATGTTGAGTAAGAGCCATATACCAAGCCAAAGGAGCCTGTTTCAGTCCATAGATCGCTTTTCGGAGCCGACAGACATAATCAGCTTTGTCTGAACATTCGTAGCCAGGCGGTTGAGCCATATATACCTCCTCGTGCAGCTCGCCTTGTAAAAAGGCATTATTCACATCTAGTTGCCGAAGGACCCAATTTTGATTTACTGCTATCGACAGAACCAAACGTATAGTTGTCGATTTGACCACTGGACTGAAGGTAGAGTGATAGTCAATGCCAGGGCGTTGAGTGAACCCTTTCGCAACCAGCCTGGCTTTGTATCTGTCAATGGAACCATCCGGTTTCCGTTTTATCCTGAAAAGCCATTTACATGCCACAACATTTTTGGTTGGGTCGCGAGGAACCAGAACCCAAGTATTAGTTTTTATTAAAGCATCATACTCAGCCTTCATGGCATCACGCCATTCTTGGTATTGCTTGGCCTGCTTAACCGTGGAGGGTATGACAGAGGGTGCAGCAGTGGCCAGGTAGTTGTGTTTGATTTTTGGCTTGTAGATGTTGTTTTGTGAGCATGTTACTGGTCGACTATGAGCATCTTGGACTGGTAGTGTGTATAGGATAGGCTCTGTAATAGTTGGTTGTGGGATAGGCTGTGAGGTTTGTGAGAGATGTGTTGTTGGGCTTTCAGGGGCTGTCGGGTTGGGGGTTGTTCTGTCGGGTGAAGGGTTGAGAGGTGTACCTGATACCGTGCTCGGAGTTGATGCTGCAGTGTTGGAGTCGACGGTCTGTACGGAGGGTTGCGGCTGAGGGAAGGAGGTCTGTATTGGATGCGGTAAGTCAAGATTAGATGGTGGCGGACTTGGTGGGAGCAGACGTGGGGGGTTGATCGGGAGCATATCCCACTCGAGTGTGCGAGTTAGAGGCTGTAAGTGTTGGAACTTGGACTGGTAAGGGAATTCATTTTCGAAAAAAGTAACATCACGGGAGAGATATATTTTATGTTGTATCGGGTCATAGCATTGATGACAATGATGGGTGAGTGACAAACCAAGATAGACACAAGGCTGGGATTTCGGTTTAAGTTTATTGGAGGCATAAGGTTTAAGCCACGGATAGCATAGGCACCCAAAGATTTTCAAGGTGGCTAAGGTCGGGGATTTGTTGAATAACATCTCATATGGGGATTTGTTATCAAGTAAGGCGGTAGGCATTCGGTTAATTAGGTAAACGGCATGGTGACAGGCAAAGGACCAAAGACTCGGTGGTAAACTTGCAGCATGAAGGAGTGTTTTAGCCGTCTCAACAATGTGCCGATGACGACGTTCGACGGTGGCTACTCGTTGAGGTGTGTATGGTGGGGTAATTAGGTGTTCAATGCCATTTAGTTTAAGGTAAGTGTCAAGTGTTTTGAATTCTGTCCCACCATCAGTGTAAAAAGAGAGAATTTTGTGACCAAAGTGTTTTTCCAATAATGGGTGAAGATATTGGAAATTTTGGTGAACTTCATTTTTGTGTTTGAGGGTGTATATCCACATGTACTTGGTTAATTGATCAACAAAGACACAGTAATAGAGTTTTTGGTCCATGGAAACAATGGGTGAAGGTCCCCATAAGTCACTGAAAATCGTTTGCAATGGTTTGGTACTCGACAAATTGAATTCGTGAAACGGTAAACGATGAGCTTTATTGCATTGACAAGAATTACAGGATGTAAATTTGTCACGATGAGAGACTGGTAAGGAATATTTGCTGCAAATTAAATTTAGAACTCTAGAATGGGGATGTCCTAAGCGGTGATGCCATGTAGAGATGGAGGTTGTTTTGTTGACGAAATATGCTGATGGGTGGGTCGGTTTCAGTTTCGGCCATTCATACAAACCATCCTTACTCCAACCTTGCAGCAACGGCGTCCTCGTGCGGATATCCTTCACACAGAACAAAGATGGAAAAAATTCAATAGAAGTTTGATTATCTCGACAGAATTGAGATACAGAAATAAGGTTTCGTTTAATGGCAGGAGCACAAAGTGTATCAGACAGTTTGAAAGAAGTGTCGGATGCATGTAAATGAGTAGTACCAGAATGTGTAATCGGGATTTTCATACCGTTACCCACTGTTATACCGTCAGATCCGATATATTCAGGCATGTTGTGTGGCTCAAATGTGATGTGATGCGAAGCTCCGGAATCAACAATCCATTGATTGGTAGCAGTTGGATGGCCCATCGCATAATTGGCTTTTGCGTCAAAGTGGTTGTGGGAACGAGACCGACAGACATTAGCTTCATGTCCTGATTTTTGGCAGAGTTGACACGTGACAGGATCACGCTGATTGCTGCCTTCTCGCCAAGTATTGCTCCGATGGTTACCGCGCCACTGTTGATTTGAATTGTCAGCACGATTATTGGAGCGCCAAGGTTGATTAGCTCGACGATTGGATCTGAAATTGGAGGTGTGTGGGGCCTGATTTCGGGTGGCAACAGCAGCCATGATAGGAGGTGCCGCCTTCTTTGCTTCTTCATGCTGAATGAAGACTTCGTGGTCAAGGAGTTTGTCGTACAAATCCTCATAGGAGATTGCTGTGTCTCGGGCGCGAATAGCAGCAGATATCTCACGATATTCAGTTCCAAGTCCTCTCAGAATTTGAACAACCAATTCTTCATCTGCTAGCGGAGCGCCTGCTTGAGCAAGCTCATCGGCCAAGGCTTTGATTCGATGGAGATAGTCAGTCATAGGTTGGGTTTCTTTGTTTAGGCGGGCAAGTTGGTCACGGAGGCTGAATATCCGTGACTGGGATTTGTTGGCAAAAGTGGTATGGAGAGATTGCCAGGCTCGGGATGCCGATCTGGCATTGGCGATGGTTGGGGCAATAGTAGGGTCTACGGAAGCCATGAGAGCATTCTGAATGAGCTGATCTTGGCGGAACCAGAGATTGTAGGCCGTGTTTGGCTGAGGGGGTGTGCCGGTGGTGGCGGGAGGAGTCGTTTTCGAGCCATCAAGGTGGCCGAACAGATCATGGCCGTGCATGAGCATCGACACTTGAGCTTTCCAAGTGGAGAAATTGTTGCTGCCAAGCAATTTGATGGGTAATTGGGATGCTGGGTTAAATTGCACAATCGATGGGGTGGTGGTGGTGTTGTCGGAATTGACAGTATTGGCGATGGTGGAGCCGACCATGGTGAGAAGGGGCGGAGAGGAAAAAAATTTGGAACAAACTCGTTTGAGTGTGATGGCTCTAATACCATATGAAAGTAGTTGAATGGCAAAAGAATTGTATTGATCAGATTGCAAGATACAAGAGTTAATATACAAATGTACACGAAATCTAACTCTATCTTACAGCTAAGAATATTAAAATTAAACTTCCTATTTTGAAGCTAATAAATGCCAAGAATCAATCCTTAATCAGAGCAACCATATTGGCAAGGTCAATATGATTGAGCAATACACGTGCAGGTGTATCACCTACAAAACCGTTAAAGCATATATAGATAATAAGTACGTACCTTCACTTCATTCAGTATCTGCTTAATATTACTATTTGGCAGATCGAGCACAAAAAGTTCTTTTGGATGAAAACCAGCTGGCAAAGACTTGAACGGGTATCCATCCCAATGAAGATACCGTAACCCGCTAGGGAGAAAATGGAGACGTTCGGTGAGATGCAGTTTACTTCCTTCACCCCAAGAGGTATAAAACCTTAAGACTTTTAGATTGGGCATTCTCTTGAAAACATTCGGATCCAATACTATGTCAATTAGAGACGTGTTGAGAATTATAAATTGAGTTTTCATTGCTTCAGTTCCCTGACAATAATGATAAAAAAGAAATATAATAAGAAATATATATATATAAAAGAATTAATTCATAATATTTTATCTATATAATTTTATGATTTAAATCTTACTTCATTTTCTTCAAACACAATTCGTATTTCTTCAGCATCCCATAACCTGCTGCGGCTTCTAGGATCATCTCGCGATTCTTGACGAACAATTTCTCTACCCATTTCTTGTAACAGATCATGCATGTCTAATTTATCAAATTTAGAAATAGTCACCATAGACTTGTCAACAAGACGACTTACTCTGATATCTGCTGAGAGTTCACAACTTGTAAATATTCCTTTAGCCACGTTTATATCCTTGCCTTTAAAGAAACATGCAATATCAAGAAAGATAGCCTTCTCTTCTCTATCTAATCCATCATAACTAAGTTTCAGCACATTATGGATCTTCTCGTTAGGGCAATTTGATAATTTCGTCAATGCTTCTTTCCATAGATCCACTTTGTCTCCACAAACATAGGAGCCCAAAACTTTGATAGCTAAAGGGTTACCTCTGGCATACTTAACAAACGAACCTATCAACGGGATATGATCTTGCGAAGGTTGCTTTTGTTTAAAGGCATTCCAAAGAAAAAGTTGATGAGATTCAGTGTCAGATAATGCTTCAACTTCGTATATATTGTCAGTGATTCCTTTCAATACTTTTTCATCTCTACTAGTTATGATGATATTACTTCCTGCACCAAAACAACATTGCTTTCCAGTTAAATACTCCAACCGTGATCGATCACTCACGTCGTCAAAAACATCATCAAAAACAACGAACACCCTTTTGCTTTTCAACCTTTCCAAAAAAAAGAGTCCAGGACCGACGTTTGGTGTATCAATTTTCACGTCTCTTTCCTCCAATAGATCCGAAATAAGCTTCTCTAACAACTTCACTATGCCTCCCTCCTCCGATGCTTTAACATTTCTAACAAAACAACGGCCTTCAAATTGACTCGGAACCTCAGCAAAAATCGCTTCAGCAAGAGTTGTTTTGCCTATACCACCCATAGCCCAGATTCCTACCATGCGAACGTCTGATGATCCAGTAGCTAATAATGTTTTCACTTGACTAATCTTTGATTTCAAACCCACGACGCCCTCTAAACTGCAGGGATAGAGATGTTTCAATTTGTCTGAAACGTCTTTGACAATTTGATCAATCAGTTTATTATCTTCCCTGAAAAATCGAAAATTGATTTTGAGAGAATCGGAAAATCGTCATCGTTGTTTCACGCGAGGTCAAAAAACAAGAACGTTACCTGATGGCGTTGGAACCCCTCCCAGATATGTTGGCTGCTTTGGTTAAGGCATCCTTCCACTTTTGGATCTTGTCGGAGTACCTGGGATTTCCACTGTGTTTCGCAAATGATTCTTCAAAACTCCCATTTTGTTTCCGAACGTCGGATGGATTAACACGATAGAACACAGGTATAACAATCTGATTATGGGTCTCATGGCATTCAATGATCTTCAGAAGTTCATCCAAACACCAGCTGGAAGAAGCATAGTTTTCAGAGAAAATAATGATAGAAACTTTCGAGTCGTGTATAGCTTGAAGAAGCGCAGTGTTGATTTCCTCCCCTCTTCGAAGTTGATTGTCCACAAAAGTGTTGAGGCCTTTACGACAGAGAGCATCGTAAAGATGACAGACGAAGTTGTGACGAGTGTCTTCACCTCTGAAGCTGATAAATACACGATGTTTCCACTGCTGGGTGGCCATGGGAGTGAAAGAATCAATTGAAAAAGAAATCGGTGAAGGTGATAGTTTGCAAACAACAGAAGTAGCCAGTAGATGAGTTTGGTTTTGGTGTGCTTTAAAATAAGTCATTTGGGGGTAGCTGACTAGAAAATACCTGGAAGTTAGGCGAATTTTATCGCATTTTTGGCTTAAAAAAATATTGCACGCGTCATTCTTTTTTTCCATACGTGTTGCCTTGTCATTGGCAGACAAGATTTGAAGTAGATAAAGAAAGGATAGATGTCGGTGAAGGTGAAGGATAGCAAGTTGCAAACAACAGAAAAAGTAGAAACTAGATGGTGTGCCCTAGCGTAAGTCATTTGGGGGCTTTCGGTGCAGCCCACTAGAAAATGCCCGGAAGTTACGCTGGCGACTTTTTCGCTTTTTTCAAAGGTGTTGCCTTGTCATTGGCAGACAAGATTTTTAAAGTAGATAAAGAAAGTATAGATGTCATTAGCGTGCCCTAGCATAAGTCATTTGGGTGCGGTTCACTAGAAAATGCCCGGAAGTTACGCTGGAGACTTTTTCACGTTTTTCATAGGTGTTGCCTTGTCATTGGCAGACAAGATGTAAAGAGATACAGAAAGTATAGATGTCATTGGCGTGCCCTAGCATAAGTCATTTAGAAAATACCCGGAAGTTACGCTGGTCAATTTTTTTGCACTTTTTCATACGTGTTGCCTTGTCATTGGCGGACAAAGTTTCCACTAAATAAAGAAGAGGATGGATGTCGGCAGTGTCAGATATAACACTACTTTTAAGTTATACATTTCTTTACAAGTAACTGCTGTGAAAGCAATTGCCTTCTTAATACATAAATTTCTTAACGAGCGAAAAAAACTGAGTCCATGAACTTATTTAACTAAGATGTACGAGACTTTAAAATATTTTAATTTTTAATTTTTAAAATAATAAGTTATAATTAAAGTTTCTATTATCAATCCGAAGTAATTAACTACTTTAACTAATATCACAGGTATTATTAATTAAAATTTATCTAATTCAAAACATAAAATATAGATCACTAATAAAAAAATTTAAATCATAAATGACTTTATAAAAATCAAAATATGTTGAAATTATTTCTTAATTCAAATTAATAATACAAATTTGAAAATTTTATTTGTTTATATAGAGTTAATTATATAAACAAATATATATAGAAAGGTAATGAAATTAACTGTGAGTTTACTAAACAATATTTTAAATTAGCTGAAATAAAACTATATAATACAAGCTTCTTTTTTTCAAAATTATGAAAACTTTTTTCTATAACACATTTTTAACTCTTAAGATGTTTTCTAAAATTATGAAAACTTTTGGCTATAACACATTTTTAACCCTTAAGAGGTTTTTCAAAATTATGAAAACTTTTTGCTATAACACAATTTTAACCCTTAAAATGTTGAATTTGACTCCAACTATTTCGCTTTCAAACTCAGAACAGAATTATTCGTCAAAATGATTCTAAACATCTTTATTTTCTTTGGGACTCTATTCTCTTTTTAATTCAACATTTACTCTATTCAAACTTACCCTTAGTCATTCACTAATAGTTAAGAACCTATGATCTTTTACTAAGCTCACGAGTTTTGACAAAACTGACCATATTCAACCCTGGAAACCCCTCCCCAGTCGCAGAAATGTACAATGATGAAGACAGTATTATATCCTTTACAGTTTCCTATTTACCCGGCAAATCAAATCAAGTATTAGTATTCAATTGGCATCAACACCATGATATCTACACTATCCCATCCATCATTCATAAATAGTTTAAAGGAATTAGAATTACTAGTTTTCAAGCATCACCTTGTACTATTCTTGATGAACACTGAGTGAGACGCTTGCAATCACAATCAGAACTTCAGCAACCTTAATCACCCTATCTGCTAGAACAGCTGCTCCAACTCTCCGAAGAGCTGCCTCAACCAATCTCCCTCCGTTTAACCCAGTCCCTCCAAATACACCTTCCCTAGCTTGCAAGCTTTTGGCTAATATGTTGGCCATTATTGTCCTGCTATCTTGGACTTTTTCAATATCTAGGAATTGATTGCAACCTTTTAGTGTCCCATTGATTTTCTCAATAACGTCAGATCATCCCACTTCTTCCACACCGTCGAGAAGCTTACAGAGCTGTTCGAAACACTGTGATACTATCTACTCCACGTCAGCAGAATTGGTGACCAAGTTCTTAACAATTAGACTTTGACGGAAGACCAACATGCTGACAGTAACATATCATGATTATAGTTAATAAGAAATATAAGAACAAGGTGGAGAAAGCATACGAGTCGTAAGGATAAGGAATGTGCATGCCATACCATAAATAGAAGGATAAAGGGAATATTTGAAGTGGTTCTGGCGATGAATTTGAACCTACCTGATAGACATGACAATAATTTTCTGAATTTGCAATTGAACAGTTCTCAACCTGAACACATTCAGTTTTAGGGTTTCTGGCAGATCTTCCAGGGTCAGGCCTTCAACCCTATTAACAAGCTTTAACAAGCCTAGTCTAACCAACAAACCCATTGGTTCCTTGGGACACTGGTTGATCATGTACTGCCAAGGTTCACAATTATCTTCAGTAATACAGTCCACAACTTTTGTCAATAAATTTAAAGAGAAACAATTATCCACAGAAATAAGCAACCTGCATTAGAAGTCGAGGATCTAATTTCTGGCACTGAATAGGTTGTACCCACTGTCCGAAGAGTAGATGGAAATAAATTTTCACAAGAATCATTGTCTTTGGTGAAATTGCATAAATAATCCATGTGCTCATGCCATTCCTGCTCCACATCTGGAAAAACAGATGAAAGCCATTGCTTAGTCAACGGTAGAGATGACAGAGTAGCATCTGGAGATCCATGACGATTGGAAAAAGCCGTTTTAAGATACTCCAACCTAGCAGGCCCTCTAATGACTGGCTCCAAGAGTTTAAGACGTGCTCGACTAATCTCTCTCTTCAGAGTCTGAAAGCAAGGGACCAATGATTACTATAGAAGGAAGAGAAGGGAGGATAATAAAGATCTCATAATAAGAAACCATAATTTAAGAATCAGAGCCCTTATGAACAAAAACTTTGCATGTATCTTGACACGACTCCAGAAATCTCAGTAGACAAGAACCATTTACTCAAGATCAGCCATTCTCAGCTCTGAAATATATAAACATAAAAAACAAGCTACGAATCAGAAAGAAAAATCTTGTAAAGATTTATTTCACATACTTGGCAACTGACTTATAAATTAGCATTAGTCAGCAGTGAACAAGTTCAATCGGTGCTAACAGTATTATTCATACCATTATACTAGGTACTAAG
>JANZXV010000792.1:0-10019 GCA_027576455.1 Erythroxylum roigii | reverse complement strand
ATGGCTATAAATATATTAGCCACTAAGCTGTATAGCTCACCACACGCTTCCCTCCTCAGGTGCAGAAAGAGAAGATTGCGATCCTTGCAAGGCATTGGAACTCCAAGATAGTTAAAGACTTTTGTAATTAAGTTAGTTCAGGAACTTTTTTTTTTGTATTTTAGAATCATTTTAAGCATAAGCATTCAATTGCGTCATGTGTAGTTTGTAATTTGTAATTTATATTTGTATTAAGGCAAAGGGGTGGTTTTTAAATATAAAGATATTGTGAAAACAAACATCGTATTCTGTATTGGGCCCAAGTGATTACCGAAACTCTGATATGTTCAACAATGGTGCATCTTGTGACTAAAATGGTTTCAAATAAATCGAGCCGATTTGATTATCGATTTTTCTCGCATCTGTTTTTTAAAAAAATTTTGCAATATGACTGTTTCAGTTTATGGCTCCGAATGTTGGGCTTCGGATATGGGGTCCAACATAATTACTTTCAGAACTTGCTTTGAATCGGTTTAAATCTATTGGATGTATACTAGATAGAAATGATTAAGGCCTTCTTGCTTTAACCTTTGGCTTAAATGACCTAGCCTTTTTATTATCCCATGCCAGCCTATTGACCCTTAACCTTTTGTTTCTTGAAGTCACCAAATTTTAAAACCCACAAACCCCATAAGCTTGCCCAATCACAAGTTAATAGAATGCTAAGTGATACTTTAGTGTGGAGTCATAAGTTAAGAGCACATTACGTATAATTGTTGTTTTCTGTTCATTGTTTCTTTATTATGTTCAAAACAAAGAAAAAAAAAGAAGAAGAGAAAAGAACAAAATCAAATAAAAAGGAAAAGAAAAGAAAAGAAAAAGGAATAACACGTAATAGCTTCAATAAGTGCAGAGAAGTAGTTTTATCTATTTGCATATCTTAGAAGTTTATCTTTGTCATCCTTTTGTACACTTAGTAGTTTATAAATGCTTATGATAAACCCCTAAAACCTATTTAATCCACCTTCACCTTAGCCACATTACAACCCGAAATGAAGCCCTTTTGATCTATCCTAGCATGTAATCATTATGGAGAAGAATCGGTGTATTAGCAAGCCTATGATAGTGTGGTTTCCTAGCACTTTAAAAGAGCTAATTAACGTAAGAGTTGGTGGTTTTAGTAGTTAATGTAGCTTGCTTGTTAGAATTTCTACCATTGTTATTTTCCTTTGCGCCACTAACACTTGTGCGAGTAGAGCTAACTACTTTTCCTCTTTCACTTATCACTTTCTCATTATTTCCCATTCTTTTATAATAACATGACCTCTCATTGATCAATACCTTAGCCTTATAGACAAAATTCCTTGCATCATGACCATTTAAGGCCATTTGAATCCCAATTTTATCCTAAAATTTTGGCTTCAAACCCTTAAATATTGAGTAGCTTATTGTAGTTCAATTTTTTCTAAATTATTTTGAGCTACTAATCTCATAAACTTAGTAGTATACTTATGAACAGTCTTACTACCTTTAATACAACTGTGATAAATGTCAAAAAAATTGTATCATAATCCAAAGGTAAAAATTATCTCCTCAATAGTTACTTCATCCTTGCCTAAGTAGACACTAGATCTCACCCCTCTCTTTATCTATTCTCCTTTAATTGATTCCACCAAACATCAACTCCTCCTTTAAGTCGATAAGTAACTAACTTTACCTTCTTCTCATCTAGAATTTTAATATAATCAAAGAACCCTTCTACTTCTTCTAACCAATCTAAAAAGGTTTTTATATCAAGATCACTACTAAAGGATAAAAATATCTACCTTTAGTTTGTGCTCATGATCACCCCCACTTTGTTTACGAGGATCTCCTCTTCGGATGGTTTTCTTATCAGCTCTAGAATTATCATCTCTTATAAAAGTTGCTAGAATTTGAGGTTGTCCATGTCAGCTATTTTTTCAAATCTCCAGTTAATTTTGCTTCTTATTAATATATGTAATTGTCTCATGATTGTAGCCAACAACTATTCAATATTACTAATAGCTATCTCGTGTTCTTCAATTCTTCTCCAAACAACAAGTGATCCTTGAAGGTCGTCATTAGGATTTTTTGCCATTGCCAAAAAGAACAATTTTTGTGAGCCAAAGCTCTAATACCACCTGACGCAACGAAAAGAATGAAGAAACACAATTCCAATCTAAGAATTTTATAATAAAATTGTCGAAGAGAAAATAAACTTTATTGATAGAGAGTTATATTAATCTCTCTCAAAAGTTATTTAAATAAGTTTCCTTAAACCCTAATTCAGCTTAGGAAGAGTTCAAGATGAAATAGAAAAGTCTAATTCATCTTAAGAAGAGCTCTAGATAAATTAGAATGCTTCTAATTCATCTTTAAAAGAGTTTCAGATAAGATAGGAAAGGAATCAAAGAGATTGAGTAAAATAGGAAATAAGAAACAAATAAAATAAAATAGGAAGTTGTTCAAAATCTAGCAAAGCAAGATGTTGATTAAGGCATGATCACTTTTTAGTCAATATTCTATTCTACCCAAAGAGAAAGAAATGCAGAGAGGAATGTCGGATAAGAAGTGATCACATGCTGGTGAATGTCCCTATCTATCAAATAATTCAAATGCCTCGTCACACTATAAATTCCTTCTTGTATAATGAATGGCTTATTGCATAATTCTAATACGATATCTATTCTAGGTGTCTTGAGCTATCTTCTAATACACTTTTTAACTATTGTCTTCCACTTCTTGAAATTTTCAAACACTTCATCCTTTTGTTTTAGAAACTACACTAATATTTTTCTCGAGTAATCATCATTGAATGTAACATAATTTTATCCTCCAAGGGATTATATTAAAGGTTGACCCTATAAATGAGTGAATACAATCAAGGATATTATTGGAAGTGTGCTTACTATAACTAAACTTAATTTTGCACTTCTTTCTAATAACATAATACTTATAGAACTTCATTTTTCTAGTCACAAATTCATCTAATAACCCTTTTGTTACTTAATATATCAAGTTCTTACTCACTAATAAGACTTAGTCTGCGATGTCACCACTTTGAATTATCATCATTTTGCCCTTATGATCATAACCATCAATCTTATTACTATCTTTTCTATTAAGACATGTGTGCAATACCATAATTTTTCTTTCATCACAGGTAACGCACCCTTTACTACCTTAAGCTACCTATCACCACCAAAAAGCTTATATCCTTAACTATAAAGACTTTTGATGAAAATCATTTCCTTGGTTTCTTGTTTGGTAACCGATAATGAAAAGGTAGAAATAGGAATACAACCTGCATTTATAACTTTTAGTTGTTTGGTTACCGGTAACAGATAAAATAAGGAATGAAAAATTGGAAAAGTCTTAAATAATCCTGGATTTTTATTCCTAAGGGTAGTTGTGGGTATATGCTGGAATGAAAAATCATAAATAATAAATTAAAGTTATTATTAGAATATTATTAAGTTATTATCAAAATATTATCAAGATATTGATGTTTATTAGAATATTATCATCAAAATTATCTTTTCTATTAATTTCTTTAATAATTATTTTATTTTATTTCATAATTATTTAAAATTAATAATTTTATAAATCATTGATTTTTTATTAATTATGTACAAAATAAATTATATAATAACTAAATATGAGGAAAAACATTGAATATTTTTCTTGTATTTATTCAAAATAACTTTTTTTCTTATCATTTTCTTCATATTTCTTCTTAACTGAAACTCTCTATTCGCTCTTCCTCTCTCATTGATGATATATTTTTCTTATCTTTTTTGTTATGTTTGGTCTTAACTAAAACTCTCTATTCGCTCTTCCTCTTTCGTTGGTAATCAACATATCTCTCTACATTAGTTTTTATTGGTCTAAACTTTTTTAATTTCTTTATTTTTCTTTTTGTGATAAATTCGCATTTTTAGTTTTTCAATTATTATTGTATACGAACATATTCATTTTTTTATCAACATTGCACGCTATTTTATCTAATAATTATTTTATTTTATTTCAACAATTTTATATCATAAAATAAGTTTATTACAGTTTTTAATTTTATTTTTATAAGAAAAATCATACACAATTATTTAAAAATTAATAATTTATTGAATAATTAAACTTTAATTAATTATTTATTTGTTAAATAACTTTTTATTAATTAATAATATAAATTATTTAATTATTTATTTACAAAATCAATCACATAACAATTAAATACAAGTAAAAAATATTCATGACCATTTTTGATATTTGATATCAAACAATAGTATAAATATTAACTTCTAGAATCTCATTTCTAGTGCTTGCATATCAAAAACGCATAATCAATAGTTGTGTTTCTATTATGATTCTCATTTTTAATTCTCATCCTCATTTTTTTAATCCTATTCTTTCATTACTGGTTACCAAACGAGCCCTGAAAGTTTTGAATAGACCAGACATTTAATGTTCTAACAATCCCATCATACATTTCCATATGCATTAAATTGCTGCTTTTGACTATATAATTAGGAATAACAATGGACTAAGCTGGGTCTGAAGTTGTTTGGCCTGAGCCCAGGCCCAAATTAATTCTTTTAAAAAGTAATGGCAACCCATCAGGCCAAGGGTCAGGTCCCCGAGCCCGAGCCTACTTATATATATACCCTCCTTCATCACCCAATTTGATAATACTACTTCATTCTTTAAATAAATAGAATCAATCCTTTGTAAGGATCATATGATAACATGGTTAGAGTTTATAACCACTAGTTTGCAAAATTAGAATTGCTAACTAACAAAACATCTTTGCCTCTTCGATCCTATTCATTAGCCCTTTAGACTACATTACCATTGTTTCATTTGTTTCCTTTCTTTTCATTCCCTTCTTTTATTATGGACAGTCCCTCATAAATTTTTAATTTTTTTAAATATTTATATTTATATATATTATCACAAATAAAATATAATTGTACTTAATTTTGTAAACCATTATTTCTTCTCCATTTGAGATAGACCAAGTTCCATTTGCCTTTTTTTCTAGTTGTCGTCCAAAGTTGCAAGACATCCGACCATTCTCTAGTGTCCTGATGTAAAGCCCAAAAAACTAAATTAAAACCAAACCCACAGCCCAGCCCATTAAGCCCATTAAAAAGATAAGAGTATAAATAAGAAACCTGCTGGTAATTTGCACTAAAAATCAACGAAAGTTCACCATCTTCTCATCTTTTTTCTTCATTTTTAACTAGTAAGTGTGTCTAAAAACACACTCTTTCATCTGCATGTAACTCTTTCCTCATAAGTTTCTTCATTTTGTCTGTTTTGCAGAAAAATTGGAGGGAGTTGTGGAAGTTGACAACCCCATAGTGCCTGATACGTAGGTAAAAATTTCAGCAACTATTATGTCATTTTATTTGTGATTTTTGATCATCCTACACTAATTTTTAGTTGAATTGCATGTTGTGGTCATTTGGGATAATTTTTGGAAGTTGCATGAAGGGATAAAAAGGGAGAAAATGTGCTAGAAAATGATGAAAGAAGAAAAGAGAGAAGAAGAGGGAGGATGAAGATAGTGACATTGTTTTGAAAATTTAAGTTGCGTGTAGAGGCAGAATGGGAAGTGCAGAAAATTAAGGATGAATTTGGAATTTTGTTGTAAGAAGGGCATTTTTGCATTAATTGAAATGGAGGAGAGGGTAAAATGGACTTTTAAATTAGTTTAGGATATTTTAGTAATTATAGAAGTTAGGTTAATAAGCATATTATTATTTTTATAATTAAGAATAAATTGGAAGAGAGAATAATGTTGGATTATCAGTGTAATTGGGTAAGAAATTTTTGGTAAATTAGTATAATAAAATTTTGTAAATTCTAGGTCCGAAAGTTCGATAAAGGATAAATTGTGATTATCAATTAGTTGAGTCCGATATTGAGGTGAGGATAACCTTGGACTTTACTTTTAAAATTAAGTATCGTTTTTATTATTAATAAATTATATTTTGAATTAATCATTAATTTAATTAATGATTAATTCTTTCATCCATGAATTATGTTTACTAAATTAATGATTAATTCTTTCATCCATGAATTATGTTTACTTTAATTATCAAATAATTAACGTAATATAAGGAGTTTCATTGTTATATTTTGTTACGTTTTCTTAGGTTTATTATTTGTTAAATTGACTTGAAATGTGTTAATTAAATAAAGATTGGTGGATAATAAATTGTGAACAATTCGTGGAAATCGAGAATCAGTAGCTTGCCTAGGATATGCTACATTTGATGGTCTTAGATGGACAAGTTGAGTCGATATAAGTGAATGGTGGCTAGGTATCTTTCCGTGAAGCAGACACCGGGGCATCTTGAGTCTTGGGGATGTCTTCTGCCGATGATTAGGTACCAGAGTGGTACTACGATATCTTGAGTCCCGGGGATATCCTGTGTCGATGGCTAGGTACTGGAGTAGTATCGGGGTGAAGATTGAGAAATCAAGGTACCCAATGCCGATATTTATACGTTCAATTACGTTTCCATTAATGAGAGATTTTGATGAGATAAGCCAGCAGACCATTGGATGTACACCTACTAGGTTAAGCTAGGTCCAGATGGTTTAGTTAATTATCAGATAAAGTATAAATGACAGTTATAATTAATATTTGTGTTAATCATAATTTGGTAGAATTTGTGAGATGTTTGATAACTGTTTGGATTAGACTGAGTGTTGTTGTGTATATTCGTATTACATGTATGATTTAATCAGTTGACTAAGTTTTATAATTATTTATGGAGTTACTTGATTTTAAGGATATGGTCAGTTATCCTTACTGAGTAGGCAACTCACCTCTTGCTATTTTATTTTTTTAGGAGATCGAGTGATTACTAATAACCCCAGAGTCCTGAGTAGAGTCTAGGTAGGGCCAACAGATTACTTATGTAAAGTTTTTGGAATGTATATATCTATTTTTAAATTTGATAGCTCCGGTAGTAGAATATTTTTGTATCTAGCAAACAATCCTCTCTTTTGGAACTATTGAGGAATTTGATGATTAATGATATGCTTTAGGAAATATTTAGTTAATTATGGTTTATGAATTTTTGGGAGTGTCACACCTTATCTTTCTAAAAAAGCAATAACAAAAAAATATAAGTATATAAAATTTTAATAATAATTTTCAAAGTTAATCTAACATTTTATTCACCATTTCATATGCCTTTTGTATAATTGATTTTGTGCCAACGTTTGCTCCCATTTGTTGCTTGGATCTATTATTTGTGTTCCTTTAACTTTCATCTTATACAAAAGATAAGTAATTTATTAGTAATAGAAAATAAACTAGCCAAAAAAATTATTGGAATAATAAATTTACCTTAAATTTTTGTGTCTCCCATTTGTTTGCAATCAACCATTGCCAATCAGCTTCATCCACATTAGGCAACATTCTGTATTCTTGAGATAACTTTGATACAAATAAAAAAGTCGATTCTTATGTTGAAATT
This sequence comes from Erythroxylum roigii, assembly GCA_027576455.1. NCBI lineage: Eukaryota > Viridiplantae > Streptophyta > Magnoliopsida > Malpighiales > Erythroxylaceae > Erythroxylum > Erythroxylum roigii. The sequence continues at coordinate 2,526 of JANZXV010000792.1, read as the reverse complement.
GCACTTGTTTCATCCAAAAGATTCCACCTCATTTATAAAATTAAAATTTTCCTGCAATTTATACAAAAGAGTTATACCTTTAAATAATAAATAAATTACTCATTTTATATTATAAAATATTTAAAATATATATGTATTTATATGCTGTTGTACCTTTAACAATATCGACATTTCCTTGCTATTTTCATCATACATATCCTTCCAGCTATTGATGCAAAGAGGAGCACGTTGTTGAATACACGTTGTGACCTCTGATTTAAAGAGACTAGCATGCTTATCACATACTTTATAGTATGGAAGAGGAAATTGAACATCAAAATTTTTTCCTTTAGCTTTCTTCTTTGCAAGCTTTGCATTGATGGTTGGTCCCTTTCTCTTTTTTTGGAATTCCACTCCCTATTTAAAAAGCAACGAAAAAATGTAAATTACGAATTATTAACTTAAAAAATAATTATATAAAAACAGAGGATACATAACTTGTGATAACAATAACTTGTCCTTGACTAGATGTATCATTTGAAGTATTAGTTATTACAGTAATTTGCATATTACATAGCTCTGCAACTTGAGACTCATCTCTCATATGATGAATATTTTATTTTTCATCAATAGAAGTGGTTGAAATCCTACGTCTTATGTTAAACATTTTTATACCTAGAAAAAGGTAACTAGATGTAAAACTATAATTAAAATCATTAAATAAAAATAATTAGTATGTCAAACGCATCATGCAAGGAAAGAAATAGCCATCGATATACACAAATTTCTCCTTAAGGTAATTTAATTTTGTATAATTAGGACTAAAAGAATTCCTCAATTGTTTCACCTACTATCATATTAAATCTATTAATCATCTGTTTCTTGAGGTGAAAAAAATAAAAGAAAAACTGTTCCAACAGTACAAATTTGTTTCAAACCCATATTATATTTCCATGGAGTCATGTTGGACTTTATTCACCTACTCTGGCTATTGTAATAGTTAATGATAAACCTACATTAATCGTATAATATTTAGTTTATCATTGAGCACATTGTCTTAACATTCTTTAACTTCAAGGTTTATTTACAATATAAGAAAAGACACAAACAATTAAAATACTCGCAACAATCTCCATGATCAACCATGCAAATAAAAAAAAATTTGATTTAATATAATGTATGAAATAGATTTAATAACATATATGTGAAAATTTTAACTACTTAGATGGAGATTGATGCAACGGATAGGAGAAAGAAAGGCTTGCCTGGTCAAAGAAATAAACATGAGCGGCAAGTGCTTCTCTTTTGAAGTTGCAGAGTGCTTCTCCTTTTAAGTGGCAGAATGTTGTTTGTAACATTAGACATTGCTTGCAAACTAGGGTTTGTTTTATCTTCCAACGTGTAAATTTTCATGTTTTTGGCCCATGTGGCATATGATCCAATTAAAAGCTCTCTCGCTTTCCCCCCCCATTTTTTTGTTTGTTTGTCAGCACAGTATCAATTATTTCAACTTCTACTTTAATATATTACATATTACTACTATTATTATTATTATTATTTCTATTGAAAGAATGGTTTTTAATATTATGTTACTCCAGCAAACTAATAGACAAATTGCTACTAGGAATGATTTAAGTTAAATTCAACTTAAAATCTTTTTTTTCACGAACCAAGTATCAATATTCTTTAATTAGAAACACAAGATATTAATTTTTAGTTTATTATGATTAAATTAAATGATATACAATATTAGTGTTAATTCAAACTTATGCTTTGCTTGATACAATATCATATGAATTTTAAATTTGAAGTAACATTACATATATAATAGGACACTTATCTAGTAGCTTAGCATAAATTAAAATATTTATTTCTTTAGTAGAATTTTAAGAGAAATTGAGAAAGTGATAAAATTAGAAGGGTAGTGCTTAACACTCTTTTAAGAATGCTTAAGCACTAGCTTTTCTTTTTAGAATTCTTTTTTTTTTGTAAGAAAAAAGTGAGCAAACTCACAGAAGCAGAAAATTATCTAATATAAGAGACCCCTATTTTTTTTTTAGGGGTATAAGAGACCCCTATTAAATCATGATCAATCCATCTACCAACACTAGGGGGACTTGCCCCAAAACATGAAAACCGGGAGGAAAATCAAAAGCAAGATGGGAAAGGGAGGCAGTAGCAAAGTTCCCTTCTTTGAAGAATTCGGGCCGACTTTTGAGAAAATTTTGTCGCGACGTAAATTAATTATTTTGCCGCGGCGAAGAATCTAGCAAGCGTACGCTGCGGCGAAACTTACCTGTCGTCGCGACAAACTGTCGAAAACCTAGACCAAATTTGGAAATTTCTCTCACTGCTCGACCTGACCCACATCCATCACTTAAAAATCTACCAAATTAGGTTAATGGGAGTTGGTCAAAAATAGCAAACACACTTCACACTCCGGAGCCGACACTCTTTCCTCTCACTCTAAACCTTCATCCATCAACTCCGTCCACTTTCCACTGTCAACTTCATCGTCTACTGCTACTGCTGCCATGGGTGCCATCG
>JANZXV010000715.1:0-10025 GCA_027576455.1 Erythroxylum roigii | reverse complement strand
ATACAAAATGCCATGGTTTAGCTCAATGGCATAACAAACATATCGAAATGTCAAGCATTACACAATGCATGACATGACATAATCACAATTTCATTGATTCCATCAATTTGATAAACATCATGTCAACATAGCAAACATTTTAAGCAAATCATTTCACACATAGCATACACACAAACATTTTGCCCAAAACACACTCAATTTCATGATTCAATCATCCATTCATATACAAAACGCCATAATTCAATTTAATGGCATGATAATCATATCAAAACGTCAAGCATTTGTAATTGCATAACATATCATAACATAATTCAATTGTTTTATCAAAACGGTATAAATCATAATCAAATTTCAATTCCATCACAATTCAACCAAGTCATTTAGCACATATTACACACACAATGCATTTGCCCTTTTTGCACAAAAACTATAAAGGATTTACCCACCTTATCTCTTGGAAATTCCGAAACCAATTGCTTCCTTTTTCTTGTCCTTGGAAAGCTCTTGATTTCCTAAACAAAATCAATAATCTCATCATTCATTCTTCAATTTCGAAATTCCCCTCCAAAAACCCTAAAAATGTCATAACCCAATTCAAGCCTTAATCTAACCTAATCATGAATCCTATAGGTTAGAAAACTCAACCCCTAGAAGAAAAATCCAAAAGCCCTAGGAAACACTATTCATCTTCTTCTTCCTCATCACTTTCTCTCACTAGGTTTTCTCCTTTCACAAAATCTCAACCCTTTCTCAACCAAACCATGAAAAAGGTGAAGAACATACCTTAAAACCTTGATTCCCTCCCTTTTCCACGAAATTCCTTCCTTTTCCCTTAGATTTCTCTTCTTTTCTTCTCTTCTTCTTCTTCTTCTCCACGCACTCTCTTTCCTCTCTTGGTGGTTCACGACAATTTGCTTCTCCTCTCTTCTAATTTTTGTTTTTCATTTAACCTAACACTTCTCATTTACTCTTCATTAAAAGCCCCTCCTCATCTTGGGCTTTCCAAAGGCTTTAAGCCTTCCCATCACTTAAGCCCACTTTACTAACTTACTTCTATCCTAACCCAATTACATGCTAACTCACCTAACACTTCATTTTAATTCAATTCATCTTAATCCTTCCCTCCAATTCCAATGGTAAGGACCAATACTAAAAAAAATTTAAACCATCAAACAAACAAAAATACAATTTCTGCATTTTAGGGAAATTAAAAATTCAAGATCCAACATCTTTCAACGCATAACATAAAACACATCATGATGCATTTATCATATCACAACAATTCACAATTTAAAAATTCAAGCATATACACACACACATAGGCACATTGCCCATTTACACAATAACCATAAATATTTTACCCACCTTATTTCACTTGAAAATTCAAACTCAATTGTGCCCCCCTTCCTCTTGTTCTTAGGTAGGTTTTTCTTGATTTCCTAACATAACCAAAATTCTCATTCAATCCAAATTCAATGGAAATCCCCTAAAACTTCCATAATCACTACAAATGAAATCATCACAAATCAAGCTCAAACCTAACCTACCCATAGTCCATCTAAGTTAGAAAACCCAAAACTTAATTTAGAAACCCTAAAATCAAATGAGTTCTCTTAAATCATCTTCTTCCAACACAAACCCTTCATTCTCTATATAAAACCCTTTTCTCTGTCTAACTCCTTCTCTAACAAAGCAAGAAGAAAAATATGAACTTACCTTGGCAAGATGATTTCCTCTTCTTTTTCCTTCTTCTTTCTTTCACTCTCACGATTTTCTCATCTTCTTCCGTAGCTTCCACGATTCTTCTTCTTCTCCTCTCTTCTTTCACTTTTTTCTCTCTTTTCTTCCCTTTCTTATGACTCTCTCCTTCTTTCTCATTTATTCAAGACACATTTTTAGGTTGTCTTCCCATTTTGCCCTTCACTTACTTAGTCTTTCCAATTTTACCCCCTTATGTCTATTGCAACTAACATCTTATACTTCTAACTCTTTAACTAATGATCATGGAAAAATTGAAGAAATTTGATAATACTTTCTTCTAGAAAAAGGTTTCCCATTATATTAAGTTTCTTTGACACCAAAATCATTCAATTTGGTTTAGAAATCTGAAAGTGATGCCCCAAACATTTTTGGTCTATTCTTAGAGACTGGGTTGGGGTTCTTTCCAGACCTGAGAAGGTCCGTTTAACGAACATGGATTGGGTTGTGGGCCTTTTCAGACCCGAGAAGGTCTGTTTAACGGACCTAATGTCTGTCTAATGGACATATGTGACACCCAAACCCCTCCAAGGCTTCTCCAATGCTTCCTACATCCATTCTAACATCACTTTCACTCATAATCTCCTCAAATACACCCCTTTTAGTGCAACATCACTTCATATCAATTCAACTACTAAGTACATCTCATTAACTCTTGAATCTCAACTCAAATGGTTCATCACCTACAATCTTTCCAACTCTAACATGCTATTCTAATACTAGCAATAATTTGCAATCTCAATAAAGAAGAAAATGCACATACACATTCCACTTCCACATCCATCATACTCAACCTTTAAAATAACATAATCATATGCAAAAGGAACTTCTCAAATTCTCATTCTCATTTCTAAACAAAGTAAATGTTTGAACAAGCTTTACTTACATATCAACATACACAACAAACTTAATACAAAATACAAAAGGATGCTCATATTTGATATGCCTATAAAGCTATCCAAAATAGTCACTAGTACAAAAGATTTCTAGCTATCTTGGAGTTTTTGAATGCCTTGCAAGGATCGTTAATCTTATCGTTCTGCACCTGAGGAGGGAAAATGATGGATTGAGCTACACAGCTCAGTGGATAATGTATTTATAGCCATTGGCAACGAGCCACACCATCAACCATATATGTGAATATTCATATAGGCACACACGTCTTCTCTTAATCTAGCAATGTAAGTTCAGCATTCACAATTCTAATTCACAACTCATAATTCAATACATTGTCTCATAAAACATATTGGATGTAATTTAACATCAAATCATAACGCTCAAATTTCATCATGACTTAACATATCAAAATGCAAATGCATAAACAAATGGCTCGAGGGTTCCGTGGAACAAAATTGAGAAATCAAAGTTTACATCATGAACGAAACGAGCCTACCTTTCAGATCTTGTATGCCACAAGTGGGCAGCCGGGACAAGGCTTTATGTCGACGTGCACGTGCTTACAAAACGGTTACACTCTTACCCAAACACAATAAACTCTCATGCTTAATTCAATCAATCACAAATTCATATTTTCATGCTTTTTCTTCTTTTCATTTAAATCAAAATGCCATGATACAATTCCAAGGCATAACATAATCATACTCGCAATTCAATTATATCAAAATGTCATACATCTTTTAATGCATAACATAAAACACATTATAATTCATTTTTCATATCACAACAATTCACAATTTAGAAATTCAAGCATATACACACACATATAGGCACATTGTCCATTTACACAATAAGCATAAATATTTTACCCACCTTATTTCGCTTGAAAATCCAAACTCAATTGTGCCCTTCCTCCTGCTCTTGGGTAGGTTTTTCTTGATTTCCTAACATAACCAAAATTCTCATTCAATCCAAATTCAAATGGAAATCCCCTAAAACTTCCGTAATCACTACAAATGAAATCAACACAAATCAAGCTTAAACCTAACCTACCCATAGTCCATCTAGGTTAGAAAACCCAAAACCTAGTTTAGAAACCCTAAAATCAAATGGATTCTCTTAAATCATCTTCTTCCAACACAAACCCTTCATTCTCTACACAAAACCCCTTTCTCTCTCTAACTCCTTCTCTAACAAAGCAAGAAGAAAAAGATGAACTTACCTTGTTAAAATGATTTCCTCTTCTTTCTTTCTTTCTTTCTCTCTCACGATTTTCTCTTCTTCTTCCCTAGCTTCCATTATTCTTCTTCTTCTCCTCTCTTCTTTCACATTTTTCTCTCTTTTCTTCCCTTTCTCACAACTCTCTCCTTCTTTCTTATTTATTCAAGACACATTTTTAGGTTGTCTTTCCATTTTTCCCTTCACTTACTTGGCTTTTCCAATTTTACCCCCTTATGTCTATTGAAACTAACATCTTATACTTCTAATTCCTTAACTAATGATCATAGAAAAAATGAAGGAATTTGATAATACTTCATTCTAGAAAAATGTTCCCCATTGTCTTAAGTTTCTAATGACACCAAAACCATTCAATTTGGTTCAGAAATCTGAGAGTTATGCCCTAAACATTTTCAGACTGTTCTTATATTGAAATAGTATTATGTGCTCAACTTCCATCCTGAAATTGAAATTCTTAGAGACTGAATTAAAACTCAATTTCTTCAGACAATTTGTATCCCTAAGTCTCTAATTTAATCCAAATGAAGAATCATCTCGTTTGGATAACTATAAAAAAGTTATTGCTAAAACACCGAAGCATATTCAATGAACGTGTTTCAACTACATTTTTCAGCTTTTAACTTCCTGCATTTCACATATAACCCATCTTGTACCTAAACCATTTCCTACTTGATTTCTAATTCAAGAATTCTCTCTTTTTTTTTCTTTTCTCATAACTAATCACTAAAAATTTCTCATTTAATGGTTCTCACTTCTAAGAAGAGTTCAGGGTCCAACAATATGTGTGTTTATGTTGTTGTTTGATGCGTTTGTGTTTTTTTTTGTTTTTCACTTGAGGACAAGCAAAAGTTCAAGTGTGGGGATGTTGATAGTTGTAGATTACATGATGTTTTAATAGGCATTTTAGTATGTTTTTAGTTGTTAATTAATTGATTCATGCATGTTTAGGTTTAGAATTGTGTTAGTTGGTTAGATATTTATGTTTTTAGTGTTATGTGGATTAAAGCATGCTATTGAGCTTTAATTTTGTGTGTTTGAGGTGCTTTGATATGTTTGTTAGTGTTTGAGATCACCCAAAGTCACGATTGTGACAGAAGCAAGCAGGGAAGGCCACGATCGTGGCCCTAAAAGCCACGATTGTGATAGAAGCAATTTTTAAGTTCCACAATTGTGGCCCTATAGTCCACGATCATGGCCTGTACGATCGCAGATGCGGACCAACTTCTAAACTTAACTTTTCGAGGGATATTTCAGACTTTTGGGCCCAGGTAAAACCTAGTTTTTACCCTGAATAGAAAAAATTATAAAAGAGAAGAGAAGAAACCTTAGAATAGGAGCCTCCATTTTGCTACATTGAGAAAGATCCAAGGAAGGAGAAAAAAAGGAGAGAAAAGGAGAGAGGAAGAGGGAAGAAGAAGGGTTGCTGTGGTAGCTATCTTCTAACTTACATTTTCATTTCATCTTTGTTTTTCTTTTTTGAATGTATGAGTTGGATTTGATAGTCATGGATTTAGGTTTGATGATGATTTTCTAAACTCCTTTAGGGATTTGTTCTTGAATCAATGTTAATGTGATTTCTTTTGATGTTAATACATTGGGTATTGTGATTATTTGTTATATTTACATGCTTCGGTAATAAATTGAGAGAATGAATCGATAGTAAAACGATTAGAATGGGTAATAAGAGTTAAAAATATAATAGATCACGCAAATAATCAAATCGATAATTTATACGAAGAAATATCTCGTGTGAGGACATGATAATCTATTAGAGGGCTTAAGATCTAATTGGATGTGTGAGCTTTTTGTTAATTGAGAGATTGTCAATTCCATAATTCAATTAGGGTTTAATGATTATAACTCAAGAAAGAGTAATCCACCTTTCAAAAGTCTAAGACCGATACCGAATTAACTCAAAAGTAATCATGTTAACATTTGTTAATAGGATAAATCCCCCTTCTCATAATCGACTAATCTTCTTTGTGTGATTTTTGATTGTTCATTGGTGGTGCTCAATTTTGATTTCTTTGTGTTAATTTTACAATTTTAGTTTCAATCAATGCATATTTGCTTATTTACTTTTTTGTTTAGTTTTTCTTTTCATTTTAATTATCTTTTAGGCCTTAGACAACTTAGAATTCAATTAGTTTACCAACTCCTCGAGGGATCGACACCTTATATACTACATTCATGACCCGTGCACTTGCGATATAATGAGGGATAAGAAATTGTAAAATTTTCCCACTCGATCATCACTCAACTATCTTCCTGTAGTTTATGTTATATACAAGGACTATGGACTGAGCTACCCGTGACTAGAATAGATCATAAATAGTATCAAAATATAGCAAATCCTATATAAGATAGCTTTGGATATCTCAAGTTAAAGGTTGACTTACACAGTAATCGTAATGAGAATTTTCATAGAAATACAAGTAATGTTATAAATAAATTTCTTATATGAAGTTAGTTTAGTGAATTTATTTTCTAACAAGCACCTATACATTTATTCAAGTATCTCCATATTTAGCCTATGAGATTGACTGCTTCCTTTATAAGGAAAAACATAATATGTGTTATTCTTTTTACATTATATTAATATCCAATCTTAATAGAACAATAATTAGAAATAATTTAGGGATAATACATAAATTCAGTATAAATCTTATAATTATAATGTCATCATAATTTCATTTGCAATGTAGATTTATCCTATAGATTTTATCATATACATTTAAGTATATATAAGATAAAAAAATGTTTTCAAATTATTTTGTCACTAAACTACATCCAACCGATTGATTGTAAGACATAAACCAACAATAACGACATTGTAAAAATATCAAGATTTATTTAGAGAGTTATTTTTGTGATATTAAGTATAATTTCTTTTGGTTTATATGTGCTTAAAAAGCAAGTCAGCACACAATCTTTCCATTTTTAAAAGGAGAAAAAACAATAAATGAATCAATTAAGTGCTTAAAACTCATATAACTTATAATTTCTATTCTCTTAAATGACTGAATTTTTAGTTGGACATTCTAATTATGCAATATTAAAAAGAAAAGAAAGAAGTGAAAAGGCCATTCCATGCAAATTTCATGCTTCAATGCTCAGAATCTCCAACGCTTTGCCCAAAAGAAGACAAAATCTTCAATTAACCTAACAACCCACCCAGGAGTGAGGCAGATAAGATTGCTGTCCTGTCCCATTTCTTGACCCCTTTTTTCTTTGTGATAGAAAACTCAGAACGCTCGTGGAAATTCTGAGTTATAATCGAAGTGAAGATCCTCCTCTGCCTGTGTATTTCAACTGCTAATTAATGATTAAGCACTACTTTCCTTTTCCTTTTCCTTCTTTCTGATTTTTCGCCCTCTAGAAGCTGTCCCTGTTACCCACAAAAACTTTAAACACAAGCAGTAGGTGCACATCTCCGTTAGCATCTTCTTATATATAAACATTTGTTACCTCCAACACTCTCTGCACCAACTGTACAGTTTCCATTTGTTGGATACCAACATGGTTGCTGAAGACATAATCAACAATGACACGCAAGAGTTCGATGATGCAGGAGAAACACTTTCTTTCTGTGATCTTGTATTAAATGACAATTCTTCTGATTGGGATGATGCCTCAAAAGAAGAAGAAAGCTCTTCACTTGATGGAGATTTCCTTGGCTTCTTCAGCGAAGATTTCACTTCTGTCACTGCTCATCACACCGACGGCGTCATCTTTTGTGGAAAGCTTATTCCGTTTAAAGGAGCAGAAACTTCGGATTCTTTCACCAGGAATCCAAGAGAAACTAGGAACATTAATATTCCTTCAGAAACGACGGATTCTTTAACTAGATACAGAACCCCGAAATCAAAGATTCACCAACGAAAATGCCACACGACTTGCCAGACCAAGCCGGTCTACGCCACCAAGAAATTAAGTGATGATTCAAATGAAGTTCCTGTCAAAAATGAAGTGACGCAAGCGACTCCGAAGAAGTCAAGATGGCAAGTGTTAACATTTGGAGCGGGAAATGTACCAGTTAAGATGGGGTTGAGTGACATCAAAATAAGAGGGGAAAAGAGAAACATACAGGCAAAGATGTCCGAGTCTCAGAATCGAAGAGTATTGAAGAGTTACAAGGGGAGATATGAGACGAGGCTATGGAGAATGTTGAGGGCTCTGAGTTGCAAGGATGACAATGCAACTGGTGCGGCTAACGCCTCATTTGACAACCAACGATGACTTGGAGACGGGACCAGTTGGCTGTAGAGCACAGAGAGATGTCACGTCATAATGTAGACAAGTTTACGGCTTCAAGTAGAACAGTTTGAACAGAGGAAAGGAATTGGAAACAGCTTCTGAATGTTGATCGATTCTGCTCAATCAAGCCGAGTCCTGGTCTTGGAAATTGCCAAATTGGTGCAATAATCAACGTAGAGAAAGGCTGTCAAATTATTCTGGGGAAATGTTAGGGGAGAAGTTTTATGGTTAAAATTTGATGGTCATCCGCAGTAATTAGTGTAAATTAGGATAAAAATAACACAGAATCTTAAGAATTGCAAAGATAAATATGTCAATTATGATTAAAAAATTTATTCCTTTCATTTTCTTGTTTTGATATTCTTTTTTTTCTCTCTCCTTCTATAATTCTTGTAATTGTAAATCTTAAAAATAGAAATTATCACTCTTTTTACAACTTAAAATTTGAAACAATTTATTTTGTTTTTTTTCTTCCCTCCATCTCCTAGGAAGACATTCACGTAATTATATAGAGAAGACCCTCTTCACGCTATTTTTCATGGAGAAAGCGCAACAGAGTTTCAAAAGAACATAGAAGAAGATTGTTAGTGTTGATGCGTTGAATCATTTTAACTTCTTTACATTTGGTGTATACATATCGGTAAGGCATGTGTGATAACTTGCATTTTGTCATATTAATTCTTTGTGTTTTATGTTCTTTTGGTGGGCTTTTGTGATGTTTTGCTTGTGTTTCTCTGGTAATTCGTGTCTTTGTTTGTTCTAAGTGATGAAATACCAAGTGATGCAATTTGAAGTAAAATTGGCTAATTTAGAACTGAAGAGGATTTCAACATGACCACGCTGAAGGTAACACAGTGCTGGCAGATTATTACCTGTGAATTTACCTTGGGATTTGGGCCTCAATAACACAACCCTTTTTGCTGAAGAAGCCAAGTTATGCTGAACCATCAAATTCCTATTTTGACATTTTAATTGGGCTCCACTTTGTTCATTAAGACTATTAAAGGTGAGGGGCCCACTTCATTTAATGAAAAGGAACAAAACCTAGGGATTGGGGACTGACTAAGTGGGTGGCGACAGCAACAAAAAAGGGGAGGAATATTATTCACAAAAAGGGGGCCCACTTCATTGGAAAAAAATAGAAGAAAACCTAAAAAAGAGATTTTTGACAGCGGTAGCTTTTGGGGGGGCAAAAAAAAGAAAGAAGAAAACCTAGAGAGAGAAGGGATGACGGTAGTGGCTTTGGGGGAAGAGAAGAATTTATAATTTTATCACAAACATTAAAGGAGAGATTATTTGGAGGACATAACGATTGACGGTTGCAACTTTAAGCTTGGAGGTTGGAGAAATTTATTATTATCACAATAAAAAGAGAGGTGATGACGGCAGCTTGGGTAAGGAACATTATTATTCACAATCAGCTCTAAGGAGAGACGACTGCATCATCAACAGGAGGCACACAACACAGAGGAGCTGTGTGCGTGAAACAGCGAGGCGCAGGCGCAAGGGGAGCGCCAGAAGGTTTTAAAGCAACATTTTAATTGTCAAATCAACTAACAGTCTTTTAATATTGCTATGTGTGGCCAATCTTTTTAATCTAGACAAAGTACTTTACGTTTGATGCATGTAATTCGTGAGATTCACTTGGTTTAATTGTTTTCGTTTATCTCTTATGTTTAATCCCTGTGCTTTAATCGATTTATTATTGTCGAGTTTTTTTATTAATGAGGCCTGTTAATTGATTGACTTGGTAATAAATTGCCGAATAGATTAGTTAATCCGTAATTGTTGTCTATTGAAGTGGCGAATTAATTTCAATTAAGAAATTAATGAGATTAAATAATTTAGTCTAAATAGATTGCGGCTTTTCCGAT
>JANZXV010000692.1:0-10026 GCA_027576455.1 Erythroxylum roigii | reverse complement strand
GTTGTGCAGTCGTAGGGCAAATGGGTCACCAACGCCTGTTTAATTGCGGAGGCAGAGTCAGAATGTCTCTTGTCCTTGGGTTTGGCGAGCGACAAATAAAACTTGTCTTTTTCTACCGGAGTCGGATGACAAAATGCCAGAGACAGCAAGCAAACAAGTGGGAGTGACAAGATTTTACTGTTCTGTGCTCTGTCCCCGACAATGGAGACAGCAACCAAACGGGGGGTAAGTGTTGTCTTAATATGGGCCGCGATGTTCACTCGTATGCCTACGTGGCATGAGTTTCTCTTGTTTTCCCTTTGGTTTTTTTCCCCTTTCCTAGGTTTCCTCTCTGCCGTCGCCCTCCACCATTTGACTAAGATCTGACAATCGCCTTCCCCAATTGACTCAGATCTGAACCTCGCCATCTACTGTTTGCCTATGATCTTCCCTTTCCATTGCCAGCATCCAGTCTCCTCCTTCAGCCTACTTCAGTCTATACGAGCCACCGGCAATTTCCACCAGACGTCCATGCCTAGCTGCTCTTCCTGAGTAGATGTCTTCTGCTGCTGGCATTGGCTTCTCAATTCTGGCCATTATTTGTTTCTTCCCCATGAGGTGATTCCCTTATACCAGTGGCTTGCTCATCCCCCTCCACCCTTGCAGTTAAGTCGCTTTTTTCCGGTGGCGTTGTCCTTTTCCTCTCGATTTTAATTTCGTCCTCTCACGAGCGACTCACCTGGGTTTCTTCATGGACACCGCCCTCCACCAATTGACTCTGTCTGATGAGGAAGATGACGGTCTGGCTCTCCCTCCTGCCTCTGCTCCTTGTCAATCGCCCTTTGCTCTTTGTTTGGTTGGTATGTTCTTAACGTACAATCGCATCAATTTTGTGTCTATGAAGGAGACCCTTGCTGATTTATGGCACCCTCTCGTCGGCATTTCTATTTCTGATTTGGGTGCCAAACGCATCCTCTTTCGGTTCTATGCGACTGTGGATATGGACAGGGTTCTTGATGGTACTCCTTGGTTATTTAATAGACATTTGTAGCTTCTTAGTCGCATCCACCCTGGGGAGGATCCGCTTCATATTCCCTTTATTTTTACTGAAGTTTGGGAGGTGGTTCGTAAGCTTCGCCCTAGTTATCTGACTGAGTTGGTTGCCAAAGGCTTGGGCGATTTTATTGGCTCTTTTCTTGACTATGACCCTATTATTCGCAAGGATGCTAACGATGAATATGTGATGCGTATTCAAGTTCGACTTGATACCACAAAACCACTTCGTCGAAAGAAGAAGATTGTTGACCTTGATGGGTCGGTGTTTTATGCCTTGTTTTCCTATGAAAGGATTTTTGTTTATTGTTTCCTCTGTGGGAAGTTGGGTCATACTGACTCTTTCTGTGATTTACTCCTTCATCACAAACGAGAAGAGTTAAAGCCAATGTGGGATGAAAGCTTGCGGGAGGCTGGCTGCCGCACGCAGCGTCCAAGGAGTTCCTGGCTGCGATCGGACATGACGGGTTCTACGGTTTCGGGTGTTCCGAACTCTAAGGGATTGGATGGTGGCAATCTATGTGGGTTGCCATCCCAAGTTTTTTGCCATTCCTTCCTTTGCGGGCCTTTGCATGTTGATCAGCAATTTGCAGCTACGTCTTCTTCTGCTGGCGACATGGACACTGATTGGCAGAATGTGGGGCACAGGTCCACTGGGCTTGAGGAAGATGACCCTATAGCTAAGCCCACTGATCCCAAGAAGCGGCCTCGTTTCAAACAGACTACTCCAACCCCTTATATTTCTGCAACCATGGATTTAGCAGGGGCAGCACACAGACTCCACCGGTCGAACCTTCCACTACGAAGGTCGACCGACGCCAATGAGGCTCTTAGTGTGGAACTACCGAGGTGTGGGCAATCCTCGGGCAGTTCGAGCTTTGAAGGATATGATTTTCCGTCATAGGCCCGCAGTTGTTTTTCTTTCTGAGACTAAAGTTCATGGTGTTAGGATGGGAGCTTTACGTTCTTTTTTTCACTTTGATTATTACTTTTCAGTTGATAGTATTGGCATTGGGGGTGGTCTCTCCATTATGTGGAGTAATTCTGTCCAGCTGTCCATTCGGAGTTATTCTTCCAATTTCATTGATTGTGAACTTCAATGTTTTGTGCGCACTTGGAGGTTTACAGGTTTCTATGGATACCCTGAACGTACTAGGCGAAGGGACTCGTGGCATTTATTGCGATCCCTTGCTGCCAGGAGTAGTCTTCCGTGGTTATGTGCCGGTGATTATAATGATATTGAAGCTGATTTTGAGAAGGCTGGTGGCCCGCCTTGTGCCAACTTTTTGATTAATGGGTTTCGTGAAGCTTTAATGGATTCCAATTTTTCTGATATCTTCACAATGGGCTCTATGTTCACGTATGTGTACAGGGGGAATTCGCAAGATCGGGTTCGGGAGAAACTGGATAGAGCTTGTGCTACACCGTCTTGGACTTCTCTTTTCGCAAATGCTGTGTGCACTACTTTGGTGGCTCCTGTATCCGACCACTCTCCTCTTTTGGTCGATACTGATGGCTCTCTTGGCCGTCCAAACCGCAACTTCAGGCCTGGGGGAAGGCTCGAAATCGCTTGCGGTGGCAGCAGAAGCATATTGTTCAACAGACACTTGAATCGAAAATTGATAGTTTGGATCATCTCACTATTCAACATCTGAAGGCACAATGGAATCTTTTCTTGGCCGAGGATGAAATCAGATTGACGCAACAAGCTAAAGTTTTTTGGCTACAAAATGGGGACAAGAATTCAAAGTATTTTCATAATAGCATAAAGGTCAGAAGGCGTGGCAACAGGATTGACAAACTTCAAGATGCCTCGGGTTCTTGGGTTCACAGGGAAGATGGGATTCAAACTTTAGTGAGGGATTATTTTGGAGACCTTTTCCATAGCACTGTCACCTCTCATCGTCGTCCCATTATTGACTTGGTGTCGCCATTGGTTAGTCCGGCTGATAATGTAGCCCTCACGCAGCCGTTTTCGGATGATGAATTTTGGACCGCTCTTTTTCAAATGCACCCCGATAAAGCACCAGGATCGGATGGGTTGAATCTGGCTTTCTTCCAGAAGAACTGGCCCTTAATGGGCAAGGATATTTCCGATAGCTGTCGCTTATGGCTTTCCCAAGGTACCCTCCCACACTCTTTGACTGAAACTTTGATTGTACTCATTCCTAAGTGTGAGAGTCCTGTCTCAGTTAAGGATTTTCGACCTATAGCTCTATGCAATGTGTTGTATAAAATTCTGTCCAAGTCACTTGCCAATAGGTTGAAACATGTTCTTCATAAGCTGATCTCTAAGAATCAATCTGCTTTTATTCCGGGTCGTCTGATTATGGATAATTTTATGGTGGCCTATGAGACTATTCACAGTTTAAAGCGTCAAGCTAGGGGTCACTATGGTACCTGTGCTTTGAAAATTGATATCGCTAAAGCTTATGACCGTGTTAATTGGGACTATTTGTGTGATATGATTGTTGCTATAGGCTTTGATCCGGTTTGGTTGACTTGGATGAAAATGTGCTTTATGGACATTGATTATAAAATTTGTGTCAATGGTACACATGTGGGGCCCCTTGTGCCTTCTCGGGGTTTACGGCAAGAGAATCCTCTTTCCCTATATCTGTTTCTGTTTGTGGCCGAGGGCCTTTCCCTTTTACTTAAAGATGTCGAGTGCCGGGGTTTGATTCATGGTGTTCGGGCTGGTCAGGAGTGTCTGCGGATTTCTCATCTTTTCTTTGCGGACGACTCGCTTCTCTTTTTTTAGGGTAATATTCAGGAGGCTTCAGCCATAAAGGCTATTCTGGGCACTTATGAGGCAACTTCAGGTCAGTCTATTAATCTCACTAAGTCTGACATTCTTTTTAGTCCCTCTATTCCTGATAATGAAACACATGTTATTTTTGGGCTTCTCCATGTTACTCTTCCTCTCAATGGGCATCCGTATTTGGGTTTGCCTTCTTTAATTGGTCGGACTAAAAAACAGATTTTTTCTTTCTTAAAAGATAGGGTGTGGCAGCGAATTAATAACTGGAATAGTCGTTCCCTGTCTAGTGCTGGCCGTAAAATTTTAATTAAATCTATTGCACAAGCAATTCCAGCTTATTACATGAATGTGTTTCTGTTACCTGTGTCTGTGTGCCATGAGCTGCAGGTCATGTTTAATAAGTATTGGTGGAATGGCAAGTGGGATCATGGGGGTATTAATTGGCTTGCCTGGGATCGCATGTGCTGTAAGAAATCTGATGGTGGAATGGGCTTCTGCGACCTACGCTGTTTTAACACTGCTTTGCTAGGAAAACAAGGGTGGAGGTTGTTGACTGATACCAACACTCTCGTATACAGTGTCTTCAAAGCTAAATACTTCCCAAGGGGAGACTTTTTATCCGCTACTCCACGTTCCCGATGTAGCTTTGTTTGGAAGAGTGTCTTGTTCTCTAAACAGGTGTTGAAGCAAGGGGTCACATGGAGGGTTGGTGATGGGTGTAGTATTTATGTGAATAGGGATCCTTGGATTCCCCACGAGGGTAACTTCTATGTGGAGGATGGTTCTCTATTTATCCCTGATGCTTTGCGGGTTTGCAATCTTTTTGTGGCAGGCGAAAAGAAGTGGATGTTTCCAAGCTTATGGATTTGTTTTCTGTCAATGATATGAGGAGAATCTTGAGCATTCCTTTGAGTCTACGTGCACATCCGGATAAGTTAGTGTGGCATTTTGATTGGAAAGGTTTCTATTCGGTCAAAACTGCTTATCATATAGCTTACCGTTTCTTTAGATATGGTGGTCGTATGGGGGGTGTTGGTGTGTTTTAGAAGCACTTATGACAGCTTGATGTTCCGCCCAAGGTTCGAGATTTTATGTGGCGTTTGGGTCGCAATGTGCTCCCTACTAGGGATAATTTGAAAAAGCTCGGGATTACTGTTCTTTTGCCATGTTTGGTCTGTCATGATGAGGAAACTGTGGACTATGTGTTTGTTACGTGTTATGTTGCCCAAGATGTTTGGCAGTTAGTCGGTTTTAATTTTCCTAATGTGAATTTGTCTTTTCAGGACCTCTTTTTGCACATCTTGTCTTCCTTAGGCAAGCTGAGGGCCGAATTTGGTGCTATGGTGGCCTGGCAACTTTGAGCGGCAAGGAATGCATTACTCTGGTCCAATGCCCGGCCCAATCCCTTTCATATTACCCAATCCGCTCGCCTCATGTTGGAGGAATTCCAGAATGCGTCTTCCACGTTACGCGCAGCAGCAGCACGAGTCCATCCTGGTGTGGCTCCTGTTCGCTTAGCCCAAGTGCACCACCACGCATCCTGGCTTGCATATGTTGATGGCGCTATTTTTGAAGCTTTGGATTTTATAGGTTTTGGTTTGGCTATTGAAGATGCAGAAGGCACCTTTTCTTTGGCCGTTTCTGGCTACGAGGAAGGTGGACATCAACCGGCAGTGACGGAGGCCCTTGCTTTGCGGCATTGTTTACTCTTTGCTTCCGATTCTTTACTTGATTCTGGTTGTGTTTTTACTGATTGCCAGTCCTTATATTTCGCAATTCATTCCTCGTGTGAGGATCATTCTGCTTTTGGATTGCTCGTGTCTGATTGTAAGGCCATTCTTGTTTCTCGGCCGGATATTCAGGTTTTTTGGATTAGGCGTCAAGACAATAGGTGTGCTCACATACTAGCGCGTGACTTTATTCGCCATGGCAGGTTTCACTTATGGGTTGATCTGCCTGATGTGTTGTTCGAGATTTATTCTCGACGCTTTTAAATCTATTATCTTTTCTTCATAAAAAAACAAGAGATATTAGGTTTAACTAAAATAAATAATGTGATGTATTTATGTTGATGGAACGTAAAAATAAGGATAATGAAAAGAGGTGTCGTTGAAATTTTAAACTAATAGCTACTTTCTCTCTCTCTCTACCTATTAAGTTTTTCACGTATCTCTTTATTATATAAGATACAGAAAATAACGAAACAAAGGCCAAGATAGAAAAAACAAAATCTAAGAATATCTTGAAAATTATTGGAGATTATCTATTAAGAAAGTATCGAAAATATAATGGATCAAGGTATGCTTATGTTATTGTGAAAAAAATTATTAGATTCTAAGATCCTACAATTTATATGTTTAAATTTACATGATAAAGTTTTTATGTTAAAAAATGTTACAGGCTATCCTTCTCTTCTGTTCCCTTATCACCATGCCTCGAGAATTGGCCCAGAAGGGTTAGAGAAATTATTTTCACAGTATTATTCTCTCATCATTTTGATTTGTTACATTAAATCATTGTCAACAAACACGTACACATGCAAATTTGTTACTGACCATCTTCTTAACCACTCATAAAATAGTTTCTTATAATATTCTGCAAAGCTAAAGTAGAAAGTCTTTAAGCTAATCATCTCATGTTCTATGTCGTTGCATACATGGGAGGACTAGACACAAGGTGTGGTCGAGGCAAACTTTTACACACAAGATTTGTTAGGAGCAAAGTTTTACTAATTTTTATTGAAATCAACCTTTTTATATGAATAAATTTCGCTTAAAAAGAGTTTTGTTGGGTAGCATGAGTGCATGAGTAAGTCCTTCCATCATTGCATATTCAAAATGTTCGCAGGCAGCAAAGTTTATGATATATCATTCTACCAAGCAGGAAAGGAGTTTGAACGCAGGCGTGGCGGAAGATACTGTCTTCCTCCAAAGAACTCTATTAACCCCAAAGAGAAGTGTGATCCTTATAAGCGTAACTGTGGACCGTCCTGAAACCCATGATGACGAAGTGGAGCATTTGGGCATCTATAACTAATTATTGTATGAGGGTCGTGCGTACGTTATGCCAAAACAAGTCTCACAATTGGACATATATGTGTATAATCCAGGCCAGGATTCTCATCGTTGGACATACACGTGTACAACCCTTATTGATATCCATAAAACATAGAGGAAAAAAAACTCAATACTTGAGAGAAAAAAGGTAAGAGTATTTAGTTTTGCTATATCTTAAATCACATCCTCTAGAAAATTCAAAGACTACTTTTTGTGAAATAATCAAAAGTTCTGTGGGATCCATCTATAGTACATAGTCCCCCACTAGGGTATGGCCATACCCCTTTGCTAGACCCGTATATTGACATCCACTCAGTTTAAGCGACATTATGCATCAATTTCTCAAATAACGTCCATATCTATGTCTCTGTCTTCTGTTGTAGAAGATGGAGCTAACTATTTTTCAGACCATCAACCACCTTATTATTAACGTGACAAGTAAAGCGACCCAAAAGAAAAAAAGAAAAAGAAAAAGAAGCATTTTGACTTTTGGTATAAAGTATAAACCCCACTACAAACTCTGTTTCTTACCGTCCAAGTGTTAATCCTATAAAAATTGCACCTTGGAGAAGGAACATTGCCTGTCAAAAGGAAAACATATTTCCTCATCTTCTAATCCTGACAAAAGAGGAACCATAAGAGCAAATAAGAAATATACAAGCCCTGCAACGAGATTGCAGTGTGAGAGCTTCAGAGCATTCTCATCACTCACTGGGAATAGACCATAGACATCCTGCATCTTACGTCTTCAAAATATATAATTTTTTTAAAAATTTGATTTAATAATTAAAATATATTTAAAATAAATATTAATTTATAAATTATTAAAATAAAATAATTTTTATTGATAATTTAGTAATCAATATTATAAACAAATAAAAAAGGTTATCTAAGCCAGTAAAAGAAACATGGATGCCCAAACCTCTTCTTGGTAAGCAGAGTTCCAGCCACAGAGTCGAGTTGTTGATGCAAAGAAATGTGGAACACATGTTTGGTTTCGTCTTCTTCCAAACCTTCAAGCCAATTGACAATATATACGACAAGAGTAGCACAAGATATGGGTGACTGAATGACTTCTTGTAAACACATTTGTACAGTAGCATGGAGTACAGCAAAAACAGGAACTTACAAGAAAATGAATGAAGAGTGAGAGTAAAGAGATTCAAAATCATGAACCATTAAGCATCCCGACTTGGTTACTGACACCAAGTAAACTCCCTGGAAGACATATGTACCATAAATTGGACAAGCAAGGAGGTGAGAAAGTAAGAAGCTAGAAGTAAACAAACGACATGGAAGCTGGGAGCTTGATAATGAGGGGAGGTAAACATTAATTCACCTTATTGGCAAATTCAAGGGAAGGGATATCATGCCTGATAAAAGAAGAGATCCGCAAAAGATGGCATTGTTGGTGCATGAGAGAAAGGAGTATGAACGAACATAAGAGAAACTATTTGACAAATGAGTAAAAGGAATACTGAATTGGATATTATTTTGAAATAGGAGAACCCTCTTCCATGTTAGAGATGTTACCAATCTTATTCATCTGCCAAATTATACAATTGCCAACTCCGTAAGTCTTTTAATTAAAGAAACGATATTGATATTGATAATAAGGGAAGGAGCGCATACACTGGTTGGGCATGGAACTGCATTCACAATGTGGAAATGCACCTATCTTTTTTATTTCAAAATAAAATAAAATTGGTGGGCTAATAGTAATACGAACGGGTATTCTTTTTTTTTTTAGCTACAATAGGAAAACGAAAAAAAAGTAAGACTACTAAAACAAAACGCCCTTAATTAGCGTACGGTTCTTCGGTATAAAGCGCCCCTCTGATTGCGTTGAAGTTGCTCCTGGATGATCACCGGGGGTGCCTGCAAGATATGCAATCCCGAACTGACAGTCACTGCGAGGGAAGCCATCTGATCGGCGCACTGGTCCCTTTCGTGATACACGTGCTGGAGGTGCACCTTTCAGTCTCGTTGCAAAAGGCTGCGTGTACCTGCCACCAAAAAAGGTTCATCAGTTAAAACCGTCCTGGAAGAAGAAAGGATGTTGATCACCTCGAGGGAATCGATTTTGACAATAAGTAGTCTGTAGCCGAGGACCCACGCCTGGGTCAGACCCTAGTGAACTCCCCAAAGTTCTGCAGTAGTAAGAGATCCCCTCCCGATGTGGTGTAAGAAGCCGCCACACCACCGGCCTTGCTAGTCACGAAAAAGTCCACCGACGGTAGCAATGTCGGTTCGTTGGGTAACTGCTCCATCAGAATTCAATTTGACCCAACCCAGAGCCGGTTTGGTCCACCCAACAAGAGTGCCAGTAGGTATCCCGGGGTGGGGTATCACACAGCTTTCCGCAATTCTTGCTCTCTCGATCCACACAACATAGTCCCGCACCACACACGGGCCGTTTACGGGCCACTCGAAACTGTCCTAAAAAACGCTCCGATTTCGCCAATGCCAAAGGAACCAGCAAGCAACTCCAAAGAGCGTATGCCACCCAAACTGTAGCTCCTGACTATGCTTCCTGAGATTGTGGGCCACTGATAAGCTGCATTTTTGTCAAATTAATTCTTGGTGTTTTATGTTCTTTTGGTAGACTCTTGTGATGTTTTATTTGTGTTTCTACAGTAATTTGTGTCTTTGCATGTTCTAGGTGATAACATACAAAGTGACGTAATTTAGAGTGAAATTGGCTAATTTGGAATTTTCAATTGATTAGGTACGGCCACAAAGAAAAGTAAAGACTTGAATCAGCAAATTAAATGCGGCAATTGAAAAGGGAGGCGTCTGCGAAAACACAAGCAATTAAAATCAAGACCAAAGGCATCTAAAGGGAAGTCGGCGGCAGCTTAGAGTTTAAAGAGGGAATCGATTTTTATTAGTGGAGAATCGCAACAGTGACGATACTGGGGAGAACGTGCGACAGCAGAGAGAGGCAGCTATTGATTTTCGACATTAGAGATTCTTTAAGACCAGCGGCAGTGAGCAACATCTGAGAGTTCGTAATTTAGTTTCAGTCTAAGGTTTAATTCAATTTTTGATTTTGTTAATTTCTGTTTTAATTGTTAGAGACTAGAATTATGTGTGGCTAAGTTTTTAATCTAGTCAGGGTACCTTACGTTTGATGCATGTAGTTCGTGAGACTCCTTGGGTTTAATTGTTTTCGTG
>JANZXV010000684.1:0-10026 GCA_027576455.1 Erythroxylum roigii | reverse complement strand
GGGAAGGTCCCGGTAACAAAAATTTTTGTTTTCCGCAC
The DNA here is from genome assembly GCA_027576455.1 of Erythroxylum roigii. NCBI lineage: Eukaryota > Viridiplantae > Streptophyta > Magnoliopsida > Malpighiales > Erythroxylaceae > Erythroxylum > Erythroxylum roigii. The sequence goes on along the minus strand of JANZXV010000684.1, from coordinate 9,988 downwards.
CTGGTACATGTGATGTACCTCCCGGGATTTTCCAACATATATTATGTCATATATTGGGGATAATTATTAGATTTTTTTGCAACAAATAGAAAAGTGCACAGAAGGGAGAGAAAGTTCATATCAAAATTTTATTTATTCTCGATCAATAACCGAACGACCTCTGATCTGGATGAAATTTTAGTATGTTGTTTCTGAGTCTTGCCTCTTGGCATCCAAGGGATAGAATCTGCTTTGGAGCTCCCTAACTTTGTATTTTTTGTCTAGCCCTACTTGTATGCGAGTTTGTATTATGTAATATATTGGGTATGATTATTAGATTTTTTTGTGCCAAAGAGAAAAGTGCCTAGGAGGGAGAGAATGTTCGTATCAAAATTTTCTCTTGTCTCGATCGAAGATCCAATGGTTAAAATAATATTTGTAGCTCTCTAACTTAGTATTTTTTGTCTAGCCCTACTTATATACGAGTTTGTATTTTGTCATACATTGGGATATTTATTAGATATTTTTTGCAAAAGAGAAAAGTGCCCAGAAGGGAGGGAAAGTTCATATCAAAATTTGCTCTAGTCTCGATCGACGAACCAACAACCTCTGATCTGGATTGAATTTTGGTATTTTGTTCCTTAATCTTGCCTCTTGATATCCAACAGTTAGAATCTGATTTGGATCTCTCTAACTTAGTATTTTTTGTCTAGCCCTACTTGTATACGAGTTTGTATTATGTCTTACATTGGGGATGATTATTAGATTTTTTTCGCGAAAGAGAAAAGTGCTTAGAAGGGAGAGAAAGTTCATATCAAAAATTGCTATAGTTTCTATCGATGACCAAACGACCTCTGATCTGGATGAAATTTTAGTATGTTGTTCCTTAGTCTTGCCTCTTGACATCCAACTATTAAAATCTTACTTTGAGCTCCCTAACTTAGTATTTTCTGGCTAGCCCTACTTGTACACCAGTTTGTATTATGTCATATATTGGAGATGGTTATTAGATTTTTTTTGTGCTACAGTGAAAAGTGTCCAGAAGGGAGAGAAAGTTCAAATAAAAATTTTCTCTAGTCTCGATTGATGACCAAACGACCTCTAATCTGAATGAAATTTTAGTATGTTGTTCCTGAGTCTTGCCTCTTGACATCCAATGGTTAAAATCTTATTTGGAGCTCTCTAACTTAGTATTTTCTGTCTAGCTATACTTGTATACGAGTTTGTATTATGTCATATATCGGGGATGATTATTAGATTTTTTTTTGTGCTAAAGTGAAAAGTGTCCAGAACGGAGAGAAAGTTCATATCAAAATTTTCTCTAGTCTCGATTGATGACCAAACAACCTCTGATCTGGATGAAATTTTATTATGTTGTTCCTGAGTCTTGCCTTTTGACATCCAATGGTTAAAATCTTATTTGGAACTCTCTAACTTAGTATTTTCTATCTAGCCCTACTTGTATGCGAGTTTGTATTATATCATATATTGGGGATGATTATAGGATTTTTTTTGTGCCAAAGAGAAAAGTGCCCAGAAGGGAGAGAACGTTCATATAAAAATTTGCTCTAGTCTCGATCGAAGATCAAACGACCTCTGATCTGGATCACATTTTAGTATGTTGTTCCTAAGTCTTGCCTCTTGAAATCCAATGGTTAAAATCATATTTGGAGCTCTCTAACTTAGTATTTTTTGTCTAGCCCTACTTGTAAACGAGTTTGTATTATGTCATATATTGGGATAATTATTAGATTTTTTTGTGCCAAAGAGAAAAGGGTCAAAAAAGGAGAGAGAGTTTATGTCAAAATTTCCTCTAGTCTCGATCGATGACCAAACGATCTCCGATATGGATGAAATATTAGGATGCGGTTCCTGAGTCTTGCCTCTTGAAATCTAACGGTTAAAATTGTATTTGTCTAGCCCTACCTGTATACGAGTTTATATTAAGTCATATATTGGGGATGATTATTAGATTTTTTTTGTGCCAAAGAGAAAAGTGCCCAAAAGGCAAAAAACATTTATAAAAAAATTTGCTCTAATCTCAATCGACAACCAAACGACCTCTGATCTAGATGAAATTTTAGTATGTTGTTTCTGACTCTTGCCTATTGACTTACAACGGTTAAAATCTTACTTACAGCTCTCTAACTTAGTATTTTCTGTCTAGCCTACTTGTATACGAGTTTGTATTATGTCATATATTGGGGATGATTATTAGATTTTTTTTTGCCAAAGAGAAAATCGCCCAGAAAGGAGAGAAAGTTCATATCAAAATTTGCTCTAGTCTCGATCGATGACCAAACGACCTCTAAGTTGGATGAAATTTTAGTATGTTGTTCTTGTGTCTTCCCTCTTGACAGACAATAGTTAAAATCATATTTGGAGCTCTCCAACTTAGTATTTTCTATCTAGCCCTACTTGTATATGAGTTTGTATTATGTCACATATTGGGGATGATTATTAGATTTTATTTTTTCCAAAGTGAAATGTGCCCAGAAGGGAGAGAAAGTTCATATCAAAGTTTGTTGTAGTTCCTATCGATGACCTAACGGCCTCTGATTTGGATGAAATTTTAGTATGTTGTTCCTGAGTCTTGCGTCATGACACCTGATGGTGAAAATCTTATTTGGAACTCTTTAACTTAGTATTTTTTATCTAGCCTTATTTGTATACGACTTTGTATTATGTCATATATTGGGGATGATTATTAGATTTTTTTTGCGCCAAAGAGAAAAGTGCCTAGAAGGGAGAGAAAGTTCATATCAAAATTTGCTCTAGTCTCGACAGATGACCAAACTACCTTTGATCTGGATGAAACTGTGTTATGTTGTTCCTGAGTCTTGCCTCTTGACATCTAATGGTGAAAATCTTATTTGGAACTCTCTAACTTAGTATTTTTTGTCTAGCCTTATTTGTATACGACTTTGTATTATGTCATATATTGGGGATGATTGTTAGATTTTTTTTGCGCCAAAGAGAAAAGTGCCCAGAAGGGAAAGAAAGTTCATATCAAATTTTGCTATAGTCTCGACAGATGACCAAACTTCCTCTAATCTGGATGAAACTGTGTTATGTTGTTCCTGAGTCTTGCCTCTCGACTTCCAACGGTTAGAATCGGATTTGGAGCTCTCTAACTTAGTATTTTCTATCTAGCCTTACTTGTAAACAAGTTTTTGTGCCAAATAGAAAAGTGCCCAGAAGGGAGAGAAAGTTCATATTAAAATTTTCTTTAGTCTCGATCGATAACCAAACAACCTCTGATCTGGATGAAATTTTAGTATGTTGTTCCTGAGTCTTACCTCTTGGCATCCAACTGTTAGAATCTGATTTTAAATTCTCTAACTTAGTATTTTCTGTCTAGCCATACTTGTATACGAGTTTGTATTATGTCTTATATTAGGGATGATTATTAGATTTTATTTTTTGTGCTAAAGCGAAAAGTAACCACAAAGGAGAGAAAGTTCCTATCAAAATTTTCTTTAGTCTCGATCGATGACCAAACGGCCCCTAATATGGATGAAATTTTACTATGATATTCTTCATTCTTACTTCTTGGCATCCAACGGTTAGAATCTGATTTTAAATTCTCTAACTTAGTATTTTCTCTCTAGCCCTACTTGTATACTTGTTTGTATTGTTTCTTATATTAGGGATGATTATTAGATTTTATTTTTTGTGCCAAAGCGAAAAGGATCAAGAAGGGAGAGAAAGTTCAAATCAAAATTTGCTCTAGTCTCGATCAATGACCAAACGACCCCTGATCTGTTTGAAATTTTAGTATGTTGTTACATAGTTATTGCCTATTGACATCGAACGGTTAAAATTTTATGTGGAGCTCTCTAACTTAGTATTTTCTGTCTAGCCCTATTTCTATAGGAGTTTGTTATACATCATATATTAGGGATGATTCTTAGATTTTTTTGTGCCAAAGAGAAAAGTGTCCAGAAGGCAGAGAAAGTTCATATCAAAATTTGCTCTAGTCTTGATCGATAACCAAACGACCTCTGATCTAGATGAAATTTTAATATGTTGTTACATAGTTATTGCCTATTGACATCTAACGGTTAGAATCTGATTTGGGGCTCTCTAACTTAGTATTTTCTGTCTCGCCCTATTTACTAGGAGTTTGTTATATATCATATATTAGGGATGATTATTAGATTTTTTTTTGCCAAATAGAGAAGAGCCTAGAAAGGAGAAAAAGTTTATATCAAAATTTGCTCTAGCCTCGATCGATGACCAAACGACCTCTGATTTGGATGAAATTTTAGTATGTTGTTCCTGAGTCCTACCTCTTGACATCCAACGGTTAAAATCTTATTTGGAGCTCTCTTACTTATTATTTTCTTTCTGTCCCTATTTTTATACAAGTTTTTATTATGTCATATATTGGGGATGATTATTAGATTTTTTATGTCAAACAAAAAAGTGCCCAGAAGGGAGACAGAGTTCATATCAAAATTTTCTTTAGTCTCGATCGATGACTAAATGACCTCTGATGTGGATGAAATTTTAGCACGTTTTTCCTTAGTCTTGCCTCTTGATATCTAACGGTTAAAATCTTATTTGCAGCTCTTTAACTTAGTGTTTTCTGTCTAGCCCTACTTGTATACGAGTTTGTATTATGTCATATATTGGGGTTGATTATTAGATTTTTTTGTACCAAAGAGAAAAGTACCCAGAAAAGAGAGAAAGTTCATATCCAAATTTCCTCTAGTCTTGATCAATAACCAAACGACCTCTGATCTAGATGAAATTTTTGTATGTTGTTCCTGAGTCTTGCCTCTTGACATCCAACTGTTAAAATCTTTTTTGGAGATCTCTAACTTAGTATTTTCTGTCTAGCCCTACTTGTATACGAGATTGTGTTACGTCATATATTGGGGATGATTATTATATTTTTTTTGCGCCAAAGAGAAAAGAGTCCAGAAGGGAGAGAGAGTTTATATCAAAATTTGCTCTTGTCCCGATCGAAGATACAATGGTTAAAATAATATTTGGAGCTCTCTAACTTGTATTTTTTGTCTAGCCCTACTTATATACGAGTTTGTATTAGGTCATATATTTGGATAATTATTAGATATTTTTTTGCCAAAGAGAAAATTGTCCAAAAAGGAGAGAAAGTTCATGGCAAAATTTTGCTCTAGTCTCGATCGATGACTACACGACTTCTGATCTTGATGAAATTTTAGGATGTTGTTCCTAAGTCGTGCCTCTTCACACCCAAGGCTTAAAATCGTATTTGGATCTGTCTAACTTAGTCTTTTCTGTCTAGCCCTACTTGTATACGAGTTTGAATTATGTCATATATTGGGGATGATTACTAGAATTTTTTGGTGCCAAAGAGAAAAGTACCCAGAAGGAAGAGAAAGTTCATATCAAAATTTGCTCTAGTCTCGATCGATGAACCAACAACCTCTGATTTGGATGGAATTTTAGTATTTTGTTCCTTAATCTTGCCACTTGACATCCAACAGTTAGAATCTGATTTGGAGCTCTCTAACTTAGTATTTTATATCTAGCCCTACTTGTATACGAGTTTGTATTATGTCTTATATTGGGGATGATTATTAGATTTATTTTCGCGAAAGAGTAAAGTGCCCAGAAGGGAGAGAAAGTTCAAATCAAAATTTTCTCTAGTTTTTATCGATAACCATACGACCTCTGATCTGGATGAAATTTTAGTATATTGTTCTTTAGTCTTGCCTCTTGACATCCAACGGTTAAAATCTTACTTAGATCTCTCTAACTTAGTATTTTCTGGCTTGCCCTACTTGTACACCAGTTTGTATTATGTCATATATTGGGGATGATTATAAGATTTTTTTTGTGCCAAAGTGAAAAGTGTCCAGAAGGGAGAGAAAGTTCATATAATTTTTTGTTGTGGTCTCGATCGATGACTAAACGACCTCTAATTTGAATGAAATTTTAGTATGTTGTTCCTGAGTCTTGCCTTTTGACATCCAACGGTTAAAATCTTATTTGGAACTCTCTAACTTAGTATTTTCTGTCTAGCTGTAATTGTATACGAGTTTGTGTTATGTCATATATCGGGGATGATTATAGGAATTTTTTTGTAACAACTAGAAAAGTGCACAGAAGGGGGAGAAAGTTCATATCAAATTTTGCTTTATTCTCGATCGTTGACCAGACGACCTCTGATCTGGATGAAATTTTCGTATGTTGTTCCTGAGTCTTGCCTCCTGCCATCTAACGGGTAGAATCTGCTTTGAAGCTCTCTAATTTAGTATTTTTTATCTAGCCTTATTTGTATATGACTTTGTATTATGTCATATATTGGGGATGATTATTAGATTTTTTTGTGCCAAAGAGAAAAGTGCCCAGAAGGTAAAGAAGGTTCATATCAAAATTTGCTCTACTCTCGACCGATGACCAAACTTCCTTTGACTTCCAACGGTTAGAATCGGATTTAGAGCTCTCTAACATAGTATTTTCTATCAAGCCTTACTTGTATACGAGTTTGTATTATGTCATATAATAGGGATGATTATTAGATATTTTTTTGGCCAAAGAGAAAAGTGCCCAGAAAGGAGAGTAAGTTCATATAAAAATTTGCTCTAGTCTCGATCGATGACCAAATGACCTCTGATCTGGATGAAATTTTAGTATGTTCTTCCTGAGTCTTGCCTCTTGACATCCAACGGTTAGAATCTGATTTGAAGTTCTCTAACTTAGTATTTTCTGTCTAGCCCTACTTGTATACGAGTTTGTATTATGTCATATATTGGAGATCATTATTAGATTTTTTTTGTACCATAGAGAAAAGTGCCAAGAAGAGAGAGAAAGTTCATATCAAAATTTGCTTTGGTCTTGATCGATGACCAAACGACCTCTAATTTGGATGAAATTTTAATATGTTATTCTTGTGTCTTGCCTTTTGACATCCAATGGTTAAAATCTTATTTGTCGCTCTGGTCTCGATCGATGGCCAAACGACGATGAAATTTTAGTATGTAGTTCCTGAGTCTTGCCTCTTGACATCTAACGTTTCAAATCTTATTTGGAGCTCTCTAAATTAGTATTTTCTATCTAGCCCTACTTGTATACGAGTTTATGTTAAGTCATATATTTGGGTTGATTATTAGATTTTTTTGTGCCAAAGAGAAAAGTGCCTAGAAGGGAGAGAAATTTCATGTCAAAATTTTCTCTAGTCTCGAAAGATGACCAAACGACCTCTGATCTGGATGAAATTTTAGTATGTTGTTCCTGAGTCTTGCCTCTTGACATCAAACGGTTAAAATCTTATTTGAAGCTCTCTAACTTAGTATTTTCTGTCTAGCCATACTTGCATATGAGTTTGTATTATGTCATATATTCGGGAAGATTATTAGACTTTTTTTTGTCAAAGAGAAAAGTGCCCAGAAGGGAGAAAAAGTTTATATCAAAATTTGCTTTAGTCTCAATCGATGACCAAACGACCTCTGATCTGGATGAAATTTTAGTATGTTGTTTCTCGGTATGGAGCTCTTTAGCTTAGTATTTTTAGTCTAGCCCTACTTGCATACGAGCTTCTATTATTTCATATAATGGGGATGATTAATTGATTTTTTTTTGTGACAAAGAGAAAAGTGCCTAGAAGATAGAGAAAGTTAATATCAAAATTTTCTCTAGTCTCGATGGATGACCAAACGGCCTCTGATCTGGATGAAATTTTAGTATGATGTTCCAGAGTCTTGCCTCTTGACATCCAAGGGCTAGAATCTGATTTGGAGCTCTCTAACTTAGTATTTTTTGTCTAGCCCTACTTGTACACGAGTTTGTATTATGTCATACATTTGGGATGATTATTAGAATTTTTTTCCCAACGAAAAAAGTCCCTAGAAGGCAGAAAAAGTCTATATCAAAATTTACTTTAGTCTCAGTCGGTGACCAAATGACCTCTAATCCAGATGAAATTTTAGTATGTTGTTCCTGACTCTTTCCTCTTGACATCCAACGGTAAGAATCTAATTTGGAGCTCTCTAACCTAGTACTTTCTGTCTAGCCCTACATGCATACGAGTTTGTATTATGTATTATATTGGGGACGATTATTATATTTTTTTTTGCCAAAGAAAAAAGTGTCTCAAAGGGACAAAAAATTCATACCAAAATTTGCTATAGTCTTGATCGATGACCAAACATCCTTTAATCTGGATGAAATTTTAGTAAGTTGTTCCTGAGTCTTACCTCTTAACACCATCGTTTAGAATCTGATTTTGAGTTCTCCAACTTAGTATTTTCTGTCTAGCTCTACTTGTATACGAGTTTGTATTATTTCATATATTGGGGATCATTATTAGATTTTTTTGTGCCAAAGAGAAAAGTTCCCAGAAGGAAAGGAAAGTTTATATGAAAATTTGCTGTAGCCTCGATCGATGACCAAACGACCTATGATTTGGATGAAATTTTAGTATGTTGTTCCTGAGTCTTGCTCCCTAACTTTCAACGGTTAAAATCTTATTTGGAGCTCCCTAACTTAATATTTTTTGTCTAACACTACTTGCGTACGAGTTTGTATTATGTGATATATTGAGGATGATTATTAGATTTTTTTTGAGCCACAGAGAAAAGTTCCCAGAAGGGAGACAAAATTCATATTAAAATTAACTCTAGTCTCGATTGACGACCAAACGACCTTTGATCGGGATGAAATGTTTGTACGTTGTTCCTGAGTCTTGTCTCTTGACATCCAACGGTTAAAATCTTACTTGGAGCTCTCTAACTTAGTATTTTCTGTCCAGCCCTACTTGTACACGAGTTTGTACTATGTCATATATTTGGGATGATTATTAGAATTTTTTTTGCCAAAGAGAAAAGTGCTCGTAAAGGAGGAAAAGTCTATATCAAAATTTGCTTTAGTCTCGGTCGATGACCAAACGACCTTTGATCTGGATGAAATTTTAGTATGTTGTTCCTGACTCTTGCCTCTTGACATCCAACGATTAGAATCTGATTTGGAGCTCTCTAACTTAGAATTTTTTGTCTATCCCTACATGTATACGAGTTTGTATTATGTCGTATATTGGGGATGTTTATTAGATTTTTTTGTGCCTACGAGAAAAGTGTTTCGAAGCGAGAGAAAGTTCATATCAAAATTTTCTCTAGTCTTGATCGATGACCAAAAGACCTCTAATCTGGATGAAATTTAGTATGTTGTTCTTGAGTCACACCTCTTGGCATCCAACGGTTAGAGTCTGATTTTAAATTCTCTAACTTAGTATTTTTTTTCTAGCCATACTTGTATATGAGTTTGTATTATGTCTTACATTGGGGATTATTATTAGATTTTATTTTTTGTGCTAAAGCAAAAAGTAACCACAAAGGAGAGATAGTTCATATCAAAATTTGCTTTAGTCTCGATCGATGACCAAACGGCCCCTGATCTGGATGAAATTTTTCTATGATAGTCTTCATTCCTGCCTCTTGACATCCAACGGTTAAAATCTTATTTAGAGCACTCTAACTTAGTATTTTCTGTCCAGCCATACTTGTATACTTGTTTGTATTATGTCATATATTGGGGATAATTCTTAGATTTTTTTGTGCCAAAGGGAAAAGTGTCCAGAAGGGAGAGAGAGTTCATATTAAAATTTGCTCTAGTCTCGATCGATCACCAAACGACCTCTGATCTGGATGAAATTTTAGTATGTTGTTCCAGAGTCTTGCCTTTTGACATCCAACGATTAGAATCTGATTTGGGGCTCTTTAACTTAGAATTTTCTCTCTAGCCCAACTTGTATACGAGTTTGTAATATGTCATATATTAGCGATGATTATTAGATTTTTTTGTGCCAACGAGAAAAGTGTCGAGAAGGAAGGGAAAGTTTATATGAAAATTTTCCCTAGCCTCGATTGATGACCAAACGACCTTTGATCTGGATGAAATTTTAGTACGTTGTTCCTGAGTCTTGCGCCCTGACTTGTTGGGACCCGAACTTTTTCGTGATGAATTAAGCATGATTTATTTTGGTTGGATTTTTATTAAGCCTAATTTAAATGAATTATGA
>JANZXV010000675.1:0-10027 GCA_027576455.1 Erythroxylum roigii | reverse complement strand
ACGAAGATGAAGAGAGAAAGAGCAGTAAAAAAAATGAAGACAACACAATTATGTTGTCTTTCAAATGGAGGGTAATGTGTGGCAAGTGGTAGTGACATTTGTCACTGCCACTTGTCACCTTCCTATAGTCCCAAATGGACTTACTTTAAAAACTAGTCTATTTGTCTCCAATTTTTACTCCAATTGTCTCCCAATTTTCAATGACACTTGTTAATAATTCCAAAAGCCATTTAACTAAATTTCCTTTGCCAATTGACAGTATATTTTTCTACCATTTATCAATTGTCTTGCCAGTTGGAATTTTTCCTAGTCCAGAAATTGCCCCGAATTTTTCAGAAAAGTTTTCCAAAATTCTTCAAAATTTCTAACTCAACAATTATACTCTCCAAATAAATTTTCAAATACAAACAAACCAAAATTTGCAATAACCATCACATTTATTCATAATTATACCCGGAATGTCAATGAATGCATGTACAATTATGTTCATGTGCAACAAAAATTCATTAGTCACGTGTATGTGTATGTCACAATATGCCTAGCATGTAAATGCATTTTTAAACTCTCAAGGATCACTCCAATTTACTATTTTAACCTCTCCACTGGTAACGGGATGTTACAGGGGAAGTATGATTGCAATCGCCATACAAATCGAGTTAGGAAGTAGGTCTTGAAATAGAGTCCAGTTCCATCCTCCACGGTCATCCACAAATGCCATGACTGGATGAGACAACAGATGGCCGGGTATAGGAATTGTAGTTCGATCTTTGAGAGGACCTAAGTCATGTACCCATGCATCCTCCCAGAATTGCGTCGTTAAACCATTACCCAGCACCCATTTTAATCCTCAAATCACACGCTTCCATGTCAAAGCTATGCCTCGCTAGACCATGGACCCTCCAACAGCTGATAGTTGTGTGGGTAATTTATTTCTATCGAAATGGCATTTAGCACTTAATACCTATACCCATAGTGCTTATGGACGGTTGATGAGATTCCAGCCAAGTTTTGCCAAGAAAACATCGTTTGTTACCTGGATTTTCTTGAGTCCTAAGCCGCCTACTTGTTTAGGTTTACATACTGTTTCCCAATTTACCATGTTATTCTTTCGTTTCTCCTCCTTAGATCCCCACAGGAAGCAACTAATGATCCTTTCTATCTCGTCACATAGATGCCAAGGTAGTCTCACCGATTGCATTGTGTAGTTTGGGAGAGCTGACAGTACTGACTTGATTAATGTAGTCCGGCCGGTTAGGGGCAGAAATTTGTCATGCCACCCTTCAAGTTTCATTTGCACAGTGTCGAGTATGTACTGATATGTTCGTTTTGAAGTACGTTCATGGATAAGCAGAACTCCAAGGTATTTGCCTAGATTTAGGGCATATTGGTAACCCAATTGATGACTTATCTTGCGCGCCAAGTTATGTGGTATATTTTTAGAGAAAAAAATCTTTGACTTTGCGTTGCTCACCTTCTGACCAGAAGCTAAACAAAAAAGATCGAGAATATGTGGAATTGTTGTCACCTGTGTATCTGGTATTTTAGCAAAGAAGATGAGGTCATCGACAAAAAAGAGATGTGTAAGGGCTGGACCTTGATGACTAAGTCTAATCGGTTTCCATTTGCCTTCATGTACTGCCTGATTAATCAGATGTCCCAATCTCTCTAGACAAAGAACAAAATATATATGGCGATAATGGATCCCCCTGGTGTGGTCCCCCGATGCGGTAAAAACTCCTCTGATAGCTCACCTCCCCAGTTTACTAGTATGGATACGTTAGTGATACATTTCATAATGAGAGTGATTAGTTTGTCTGGTAATCCTGCATATGTCAACGTTTCCTGAATGAAATCCCATTTCAAACGATCATAGGCCTTCTTAAGATTGACTTTTAATGCAAGATAGTTGGATTTGCCTAGTTTTTTCCTCATACTGTGAATAACCTCTTGTACTATGATGATGTTATCCGTAATCAGTCTATGAGGAACGAAACTGCACTGAGTAGTTGCCACCAATTCGAGGAGATATGTTTGGAATCTATTAACCATAATCTTAGTAATGACTTTATACGTCACTGAATGTAGACTGGTTGGTCTGAATTGGGTAATGTAGGTTGGCGAAGGGAGTTTCGGTATTAAAATTAAGATTGTTTGATTGATTTCTGCATCCCAAACATCTAGATTGAATACTCGCGTGATAAAGGTCACGACAAAGGGGCCAACAATGTTCCAATGTTTTTGGAAAAATATGGCATTATATCTGTCGACTCTCAGTTCTTTGTTAGGCTCTATATTGAATAATGTAGTTGTTATCTCTTCATCTTTTAATTGGACCTCCAAGTTCGCTTTGGCTTGTTGGTTCAGCATGGGGATATACCTTTGACAGGGAAGAGTTACTAAATCGTGATCGTCACATGAGTATTAATTCTAGAAGTATTCTTTGGATAATTTCCTTAGGTCGTGCTGGTCAAAAATCACTTGGCCCTCCACTATTCGCAGGCAGCTGACAGTGGTTTGTCTTCGCGCTAGTTTTGGTCAGTGCATGATAATATTTTGTGTTTCTATCACCTTGCGTTGGCCACTGGGATCTGGATTGTTGGTGCCAGAACAACTCTTCTTCACTTAATACTTGTTCAAGTTCATGTGTGAGGAACATCTCCAACTGTTCTAGTGTTTCGGATGGGCGCGCCTCCAGAGTATGCTGGATGCCTGCTAGTCTCGCTAGTAGTCTATTCTTACGCCAAAATATGTTGCCAAAGACCTCCTCATTCGATTGTCATAGTGTACCTGCAAACTGTCTAAGGAAGCCACTAAAATCATGAGGCTCGTGTTTGAAATCTAAACGGTTAGGAGTTGTATAGGGATTTAGCTTGCTGTTGGAGTTTAATCAATATGGGCCTGTGGTCTGATTTCATGTAAGGCAAGTGCTGGACAATGGTGTTGTGGAAAATGTCATGCCATTCTGGAGAGAAAAAAACTCTGTCCAGTCGTATCACAACAGTGCCTCTACGCTATATGAACTGGGATCCCACAAAGCCTAGATCTTGCAACTGACAGTTTTGAATACACGCTTGGAAAGGTTTATTTACTATTTGTCGTGCGGTATCTCCTCCTCGTTGATGTCTATTTTCCATTTTTTCATTGAAGTCCCCTCCAAGCAACCAAGCTCCCGATGTGATTTGTTGTATCTGCTTTATACTCTGCCATAACCATTTTTTATATTGGTTCCAAGGACTTGCATAGATAGTTGTAAACACAAAGTTTATCCTAGCCTTAGTTATAGAAGTGTGCACAAATTGCCGGTTAGCGGCCAGGATTTGAATCTCGATGTACTCCCTCCATAAGAGCCAAATAACCCCTGAAAAACCTATTACTTCCACCTGGAATGACTTCTTGAAACCCAGCTTTCGGATGACCAGGTTAGCCTACCTACCGCTAATTCAGGTTTCCACTAAAACTACCAGAAAAGGTTTATATATGCTCACATGGTGTGATAACACAGGTTTGAGCAGCTTACCACTTGCTCCTTGGCAATTCCATAGTAAAATAGACATGTTGGTGGTTGCAATAATGGATACCACTAAGTTCAGAAGTGGCCGGTCCTAGTCACAGTTACATTTTCCATTACGTTGGCCATGCTTGCATCCGTTTGGTAAGGTGCTGGGTGAATATTTAAGACCATTTCCACTTCTCCTTTATCTTTGGTGTTTGGGTTCGGATCTGACGGTTTGCGTTGGGGAGTTAAATACTGCATGTGGGGTGAGGTCGAGGCTTGTCCACCATTATCTCCAGTCTCCTTTGCGTGAGTCTCATAATCCATCACTTCTTTTCGGTGCAGTCGGAAATCATTGTTTGGGTAAATAATGTCCTCATGCGTAGGAATGGTGACTACTTGGTGGTAAGTCGCACCTTGTGTTGTGTTCGATTTTTCGTGGGTTATATTCTTGTTTGCATGCATGGTTTTAAGTTGACTTTGACGTACAACGTTGGTGCATGGGAGTCCTATGTGATTCGTAGTGTATTACCTCCTTGCCCTTAGTCACAGAACTCGATTTAGTTGGATTTAGTTGGGATGGTGGTGGTGTCCAAAGCTTCGCCTGTCTCCTAGTTACAAACATCCAATCTCGTCCCTACTGCTCTGGTGGAGAAGTTGTGTTGATGTCGGTCTCAGTAGATCCGTCATCATGATCAATAGAGATCTCCTGGTCTTTGAGTGGGATAACACGTGATCCAGCCGGTTGCACGTGTCTTGCCTCGAGGGAAGTGTCCCGCCCTTGGGGTTGTGGCTATGTGTTGAATTGCCTAGCACGTCGCTGTACCTGGACCCATGGGCCATTGATTAGGGAGGTTGTCTTCCTCCCTTATGCGGGTGCTGCCGCCATCCACTGGAGGTCCTTCAGGGGTAGGCTGTGATGTTATCGGGCACGTCTCTATGCTATGTCCCACTCGCCCGCAGGAGTAGCATATTTGAGGTAACCCTTCATACGCCACTTTAATCTCCTCACCATCTAATTCAACACGGGAAACTATTGGTTCAGTGAGATCAATATCGACAGCAACTCAAGCAAATTTTTCCTTTTGAGTTTGTTGTGTATCGGAATCAATTTTCACTGTCTGTCCAACGAGGTTACCTAATGCCTAGAGGATAGCTGGGTGGTATCGTGATACTAGTAATTCTGGAAATCTCAACCACACAATGGCTCCCGTCACTTTTCCTTGAGATGGTCGGAACTGTAGGTGCCAAGGTGATTGAACCCAAGTTTATCATATAAATTGGCGACACTTTCATGGTTTTTAATATACTTTTTGACTCTTAGCTCCTGATTTTATGTTTAAATTAGTCCTTGAGTGTGTGCTTCTATTTTATGCATTTTGATAGTAAAAATTGTTACAAATTGACATTAATTGCATTATAAATTTTTCTAAAGACAATTGATATTGCAAATTGCTTTTTTTGATTGTAGGAGCCTCAAGGAAAAAGGAGTCAAAAGGGCTAAAATGGAGTCAACATGAGAACGTGAGCTACAGGATGCTCGCCGCGACAAACCAGACCTGCCACCGCGGCGAAATATGAAGGAAAAGCCCGCCGCAGCGTAAACTAATTATTTCGCCATGTCGAAGGATCCAGCAAGCGTACACCGCGGCGAAACTTGCATGTCGCTCGGGCGAACTGTCAAAAATTCAGACTAAAATTTAAAAATTCTCTAACTGTTTGACCCGACCTGGATCCATTTCATAAAAAAACCTACCAAATTAGGTTATAAGGGTCGGTCAACAATCATCCGAGAGGGGAAAGAAGACACCTCGGCCGACACACACATTCATCATCCACCTCTCACTCTCGACTTCATCCATCAACTCCGACCACCTTCACTGTCAACTTCATCGTCTGTTGCTGCTGCTGCCATGGGTGCCTTCGGTGTTCTTACGGTCGTGAGGATTTTCAGGGTTATGTGCGGCTAAATCACCATTTCCTCTTGAAGATGTAGCGATGGCTTGAGTCCGATGGGCTTCAAAGGGAGTTATTTTACATTGTCACATTTGACTGCATTGTTGTAAACTTCTGAGTTAGGGTTTATGGCCTTGTAGTTAGATTTTCTTGATTAGAGTTTAATCAAGTGTAGAAAAATGTTAAGTGTTATGGATTTGCTTATGTAGAATTTAAATGCTTAATATATGAAGTTTCATATATGTCCTTGTGGTGATTGTGTTAACTCTCTTTTATCTACCTAGTTGTGTTTGATATTGAGACTAAGCTTGATCCATATTGACCACTTGCATTAGCTCATCCATTAATACACACTAAGATGCATTTAACAAGGTTTTGATAAATGAGTTCATTGATTAAAACTTTCGACTTAAAGATTTCTTTAAGGTTCATCATTTGGTAACTTAGTGATTTTGCTCCGAAAAAGATTTGTTTTGAACTATGATAGCAAAAGCTTGTTTTCAAGAGGATTCTATCAATTTGATCATTGTTTGAGTTTTTAATTTTTCTTCCCAAAAACCCAAAAGAATACTTTTATATACTTTTCTTTCAATTAGTCAATTTAGTTAAGTTTTTACCAATGATCCAACTTAGTTTGTATTTTTGACAATTAGGTTAGCTTAGATCAATTGTGCTAGGTTCCGATTAAGTGAGACAACCCGAGGTTGCATCCTATATTGCAATCCTTGAAATTAAATTTTTAATTCGGTTTCCAAGGGATTAACCTAAAGATCAAACGAGCCGATGAAAATGATGTCGTTGCCGAAGAACCAAGAAATTGGTTTTCTTTAAGTTAGCCGTTGTCATTTTCAACTGTCTTTCGTAATAGGAACCTTTTCTTTTACATTTTATTTTGAAAAGTTTAATTTTCACACTTGTCCATAGTATAGGTTTTTAATTTCTCTTTACATATAATATATTTTGAAAACCCAAAAGAGCATAATTTCATACTTTGATTTTCCATACTTAGCATTTTCCATACATGCACATCTACATACATAATTTTACACTCCATACACTCGCATCCTTCATATTTCACCTTTTATTTGATTTTGTGTGCTTGTGAGTCAATTTTTTTACAATTCCTTTTCTTTGAATTTGTTTCTGTGCATGCCCTGTAGAACTAGACTTGTTCCTTTCCAACCCGAAATTGAGAGGCGCTTAAGGAAGCTTAGGAAAGAGAGGAAAAAACAAGAGAGAAGTAGGGTAGTTGAAGAAGAAAAATCAAGCCAGCCAACTAGTGGAAGTGAGTCGAGAGAAAAAGTGATCATGACTGAGAACCCTGCTTTTCTGCAAAATCCTAACTTTCATGCAAATCAACCTAGAACTGGAGATAATGGAGGAAATGGTGAGTAGGAGAGAGTAGGAGAGAATAATGAAAATCAAAGACGTAGAACTATTAGGGAAGCGACAACGTCTGATGTGAACTATGATTCATTTACTACTACTTGCCCTAATTTTGATGTTGATTTTGAAGTGAAAGGATTATTGATTAACTCCCTTCCTAAATTTCATGGCTTGGCAGGAGAGGATCCCTATATGCAAGTACACCATTGAAAGCAGAAATCATCTCTACTTTGAATGCAACTACACCAAAGCAATTTAGAGTAGGATTATGATTATGTTACAATTCTCTAACTACTCATTTGAATGGAGGAAGACCTTGAATATGATCATAGGATGTACTAGGTAGGGTAAAGAGGATGGTTTGTTCATCAAGACAGCTTTTAGTACAATGTTTTATTCCATATAGAGGGAAAGGAGCAGGAGACCATATAAAGGAGTGGAAGAAAGTAAACATCAGCTAGCAGAAAAGATTGTGAACCGGATTTGAGCCTCTGATATTTCAAATTTTAAACATTGCTTAATTAGTCAAGTAGTGAGAATGAACTAGTTGTTATAATATTAACTATAGCAGATATTTTTCGCTATTTTTTGCCTGACATGTTTTGTCGCGGGATAATATGACTCGTTGTAATGGTGTACAATAGCTTTTGCTAGTTTAATATAATTACTTTCATTTTTCAAAAAAAAAAAGCTAACTTATATATAATACAAAAGATTCCACTTAATGGCTGATGTTTATCGATGAAAATAATATACTTGCTTATATCTGTAGTCATTTGAATCTTTTATTCTTCTCCTTAATCGTTAATTGCACTACCGGTGATTTTCGTCAGCCTTGTGTTGGGTTGTGATGTTGGAAAGAAATGATTTGTTCAACTGCTGTGTTGTGATGTTGCTGGTGAACTAATGCCAACTGAAGCTTAAACAAATTGTTAAATTGCTAACAATTTGTTGCTGCGTTGTCATGTCGGAAAGAGCCGATTTGTTCCATTATAGTGTTGTGTTCTGACGTTGCCGTCTAGCTGATAAAGTAATGTCACCTGAATGCTGACGGATGTGTAACCTCATTTTTATTCTTAATCAACCCCCAATGCATAATTGTTTTCTTTTGCTTAATGGCATCTTCTCCCTTCTTGAATAGAAGATGACTATGTTTACATATAAAAAGTAATTTATATTTCAGGAAATATGGGACAATTGTTTCCTCTGTGATCAATCAAGGCTCATTGACGATGTAAAGCCAGTAATACTTTACTATTTCTAGTACGTGGCGTTGTTGAAAGCAAGCGCATCAAGAGGCAGTTCAACAATTTCAATTTATAATATGTAAAACGTGATTCCGACCTAACATACCACCCTGAATTTCAATTTTTGGCAGAACCAACCCTTTTATCTTCTTGCTTTGTGAATTATATAAGATCATTCCGTATGAGTTGTTACGTTGTACACATAAAAGATACCGTTGGAGCGTAGTGATTTGTTCACTTATGGAGCGTCTGAAATTCTACGTCTTTTATACTTATGTTCACTCTCCATTCGCATCATTTACCGTGTCAAGTCTTTCATATTTGACAGGTCAAATCCACTTTTGCCTTTCCATAATTTTCTTTCTCTCTCTTTTTTAGGTTGGTTCTATTTCTTTAGTACGCCTTATCATGTTTTTAAATAAATTCTTTCTTTAGTCTTACTTGCCTCTTATTTATGCACTCTTTTGCGTACATGCATTATTTAGTGCTCGAACAAAAGTGTTCTCAATGTATACAAAAGTATTAAAGAAAAGATGCATATCAAGTGATACAAGAAATCAAAAGTTTGGATTGCGTAAACACTACGAGAAATACACACAATAAAACGTTGCAGATTTTGAAGACTTTTCGTGATGTTTAAAAAACGACACGAAAAGATTGAATTTTTAACACTTTTTGTGACATTTTTTCATTAAAATGTCACGAAATTAAAACCGCAACATTTTGTTGAATAAAACGTCGCTGTTAGCGTTTGCCTAATTTGTTTAATTAACGCGCGTTCATTTCTTACCCTTTTGTTGTCTTCTTCTGATGTTTCTTCTTCTCTGGTTTCTTCTCTGTACTTTCTTCCCACCCAAATGTGAGGCTTCTAGATGCGCCACTCCTTCTTCCTCCACTAAGAAGGCAAAGCGTTTCGACATTAAGAAGTGAAGCACTATTGCTCACTAGACATTACGTCTCTATTTCACAATTCTCCACCGGAGGCACCACCACCACCCTCCGGCAATCCCCCGCTTGCTCCTTCGGCTTTGATTTCGTTCTTGTTTCCATGATTATTGGTTATTTGGTATTGAATTTGCTGAATTTTCAATATTGTTGATCTAAGGTTTTATGGAATCGATGACAAAGTAAGCTATGAACCGGAAGTCCAGCTATTGTGCTATTTGCGAGACCTCTAATCACACTTCTATTTGCCCTTTATGTGTCAACTACAAGTACTCCTTTGACAATTTGACGACTTCAATTTCTCAATACTTTTTTACCATATGGAATGGAGGGATACGTAATCTTGGATTTGAAAATTTTGTGACAAGTTTATGGTAATGATATGTAACCTTCAAAATATATGGTTTCCATGGAAGGTCTCCGTTTTTTGTGATATTTTAGTGACTGATGGTGCTAGCAGTGGTTGCGGTATGTTTCAGTTTAAATGAATCATTGAAATCCTTAATGATTTGTCGAGATTCATTGTGCTCAAAATTGAGCGATGTGCTTGTTGCAAAGGTTTGACTTTAATCCACCCCGTCCAATTTCAATCTTTCTCTCCTTTACATCGTCTGAACATTTTTAATGATCATCACACATTTTTATGTAATGGAGAAAAAGGGAAATTTCAAATTGGTTTAATTTGTTTGACGATAATCAAAGGAAGGCAGTGTTGGAAAATCGAGTCCGGATCTGATAAAACCGTAGCAGAATAATCACGAAACTTTTTCATGACTTTTGATTTTCCGAAAACCAAGATCTATTTAATTCTATAAAATGATTAGCAAGAATCATAATAAAGCGGAATTTAATTCATACCTTATTTCGAAGCTTGATCTTTATTTTGATGTATCCCTCGAACCGTTTCCACAGAATAGGTTGAAAGAACTCTGTAACTTTTACAGAGAGGGTTAAGTATGAAGTGCTAGCTACATAGAGCTTAAGCCTATTTATAATAAGC
>JANZXV010000596.1:0-10029 GCA_027576455.1 Erythroxylum roigii | reverse complement strand
TCTGATAAACCTCATGCCTTCAATGAAATGAAACGCAGCTAAGAGCCAGTTAGCATAAGCACTATAGAAGCGATGACAAGTAGGATTATGATACCCCATGTCCAAACTAGAGGCACCATTATCAGACTTGAAAAACTCAGTATGTACCCACCGTTTGAAGCATGTTACCAGCATGAATCCCACTTGTTTCCAAGAATCTGCTGATTCAAATTAAATTCAGGTCATGAAAATTATTAACAGAATTAAGAAGGTTTTTAAAAAATTTTTGAATATTTTTCGGTGAACAGTATTTTCGAGAGTAGTAGAAGCCCCTGCAACGAAATCTGGCCATTCACTGTTTTAGATGTTGGATAGTCGCAAAGATTAAGAGATTAAACGTGAGGCATGTATATGCCCCGGCCAACCGTATGGGCTGAAGCGTTGACACTTTGATCAACAGGCCCATTTGGATTAACACCATTTTTTACGTGCTCTGTTCTATTGTTCTATTTCAACTACTGTAGTCCACTATTTTTCCAACTTAAATCAATTGAAAAACATAAATAAAACAGATGTTCGCTGCACCGGTTTTCGTCCTTCGTGCTCTCTTCTACACCGCAAACACCTTCATTGCAACGGCTTTTCCTTTCATGGGAGACTTTGTCACTTTGGTAGGAGCATTCTCTCTCCCTACTCTCACCTTTGTCTTCCCAAGCATGATCTTCCTCAAGGTAATTAGTTGATTATTGTTTCTTTCACCCTCTTTACAGTAAGTTAATTTACTAGCCTATAACTGAGTCTGAGTGCACGTATGCTTTGTTTGATCTGTGTGTCACAGGTAAAGGGAACGACGGCAAGAATAGAGAAGAATATTTGGCACTCGTTCAATGTTATTGCCTTTTCTCTACTTAGAGTAGCAACCTCAATTTCTGCAGTCCGCTTAATCGTCAAGGACGTCGCACAATACAGCTTATTTGCAGACGCATAATCAAATGAGAAGTTTGAAGCCTCAATCTTTACGGCTCTCCGAACAATATGATGAGTTCTACGAACAACCATATTAGTGTACTAGGAGATTAATCTGCGCAAAAGCGCAATAACATTGTTATATTATTATATAATTTTAATGCACAAATAAATATGGAAAATTTCAAAATTTTGGAGTTAAATTATTAGTAAAATAAAAAATTAGCAATTAAATTATAAATATTTTAAATTTGTAATTCCTTTCTTTATGATCAAGTGCATTTCACTTTGAATGACGTTCAGTACAAAATTGATCATAATGAAATAGGCCTTAGATTGTTGTTGTATGATAAGGAAAAAATGCTAGTTGAAGTGCGACGGAACAATGCTAGACACTTGCAATATTTTTCATGTGGTGTGACTTGGGAAGAGGAAGAAAGACCTTCCTAAGAATGGGAAAATGATGGAGGACTATCAAACCCAACAATTTCTACCGTGAAGGAGCCCATTCAAGCCCATAACGAAGCTATAGATTTTGCTTTAGCCTTTTAGCCTTTGCAAAGCTTGTATTTGTGAAGCCCAAGTAAGCTCACAAGCATTACGAGCCTTGATCAATGTAGAACCATTGACCAGCCCTGAAATTGACATGTGAAAGCCCACGATAGAGCCCAAGACGTTTTGAGGGTTCAGCACAAGTGCTTGATAAAGTTTTCTTTTGCTATGTGATGAATAAGAGCTTTTAAGGATCATTAGTTTCCTTATTTATTTCTACTTTAGTTTCCTTTTCATTTCTACAGCTTATGGTAGTTTTATGGACAATTATGGGGTGTTTTATTTATATTTATAGTGCATTAGTTGTTGGAGGGAAGACAAAAGGCCTCGAGATCCTAGTCTAAAACTTTTCTATTTAAACAACTAGCCTTCTATATTTGAAAGACATATTACGATGAATGAAAATTGAGAAAATTTGCTTTGCAATTCTTAAGAGATTGAATGTTTTCCTAAAACATATAATAGGGTTTTATTAGTTTCCAAAAACTAAAGGGTTTTGTTTAGTTCCAAAAACAATCACCTATTTTTCACCCATTTAACTTTCCAACCCAATCCAACAATTCCAGCTTTACATTTCCGGTACGTCTTGTTCAAGAAAAATCATATATTTTTTTTTATATTCATTAGATTGAAAAACTTCCTTCATCAATGATGTAGCTCACCTCTTGATCTTCAATTTAGCCTGATGAACCACCCCGAAATTCCCAGTCGTTTGCCCAGAAATGCACTTTGAAATCATCTAATTGTTGAGTCCGCAATTTCAGCACTTTCCTCATCCAGAACCAATCTATCAAGAAAATTCATAACTTTTGTTCTAGACGTCAGATACCACGATTCCTTCACTAAAGTTGTATCCCACATCCTATTCTACAATTTTTATTCAAGAATCACCTCCAAATTTCAATCCATGTGTCCGGAATTCGCCTTACAATCTGACTGTTCGTTTATATTCGGGAAATTCCAATTTTTACAAAACTTCAACCATCTTTCCTAAACACCATAACCATTGCTTCCGGTCACCTTCGACCACAACACGCCATCACACGGCGAGGCCACTCTAGGATGAATTTTCAATGTGCACATAAATAAGCAGGGCAAAAGAAAATAAGAAACATTGGGTCGTGCTCTTCTGTTGCACTTGTCCAAAGGCCTGAAGGTAATTTTCCTAAATCGCTGAGGATAAATGAACACTGCATGCTTCAAATGCAAAATAAGGCATATTTATTTCATTTCCAGAGGCAATGAATGAGATCCAAGATGACCCTGAGACCGACCCTTCAAATAGATAGTGCAGATAGACAAGAAACTCCCACGGGCGGCCACTCATCCATCTTTCTACTAAAATATATTCAAGGTCATTACCCTATTTTGCACCATTATTCATTCATGAAGATAAGGTTAAAGTAGACACTGGACTCTTGCCTCTAAAAGAAACAAAATACATTCGAACTGGACACTACGATCAACACCTTAGCATTTTCCAAACATCTTACTCTTCTATTATCCTCTTTGGATAAGATCACAAACCTTCTCCTTTGTCCAGTAAGACTATACACCTCAAATTCAAAATCATCTATTAAAAGCCTTCTAATCTCACCCTGGACAAAAGAATTGATCACCGTAAACTATGTTTTTATCCTCAATGTTAGAAGTGTCTAACTTATCCCCAAAAGTTAGTTCAAGAGGGGGAAGTTTACACATTATTATAAATTCTTGAATGCCTTTATAGTTGTTCGATGTGAGATTCCTGATACACCCCCCTCAGTCCAGAGCAGGACTGGACATCTGATGGATATATTAAGCAGAGGGACATAACCGGGCACCTCCCCAAACCATCGAGACAAACTGGCTCTGATACCATGTTAGAAGTGCCTAACTCACCCTCAAAAGGGGAAGGTTTACACATTATTATAAATTCTTGAATGCCTTTATAGTTGTCCGATGTGAGATTCCTGACACTCAAACCTACATCAAGCAAGAGAATGCGTTTATTGACTTTATTCAGTCAGTACAGAGGAAAGCACCGATAAAGTGTGAATTCTTGCACGTTTCATGAGACTAAAGGTGCCATGGTAAAAATCAACAGTGCGACTCTTGCAAATAAGTTGACAAATTTTGGCACTCATGCTTCTGTATCTGGACCGTAACTGACAGTAGCTCCGTCTTGAAGGGCTAGGATAGTACCTTGTATGTGTAAGGGTCAACTATAATCTTCCCATCAGCTAGCACTATAAACAAGAGAATCATCTCATTGTTTCCTTGTTTTGACGGACCATAAAAAGCTGAAACACGTCAGATGTTGCATTTATTAGTTTCTGATAGAAAGATGAGCTCATCAACAAACAATTATGCAGAAATCACGAAAACCCCAGATGTATGATGTTGGTTTGGCACATAATTTGAACATAACAGAAAATGTACAATACTTCATACAAGTATACTCACAAACAGAATTTCATTCACGTAAGAAATTGTCTTACAGAAAATACTGGAACCAATGGTTATCTCCTTCTAAGGAAATTGTCCAGTGATCGAACTGACAAAGGAATTGCGACTCCTCAAGGGCACTTTAAATCACTTTCTTAGTATTCTTACCACAATGTGAAGTTACTGACTAGAACACTGTCTGATGCTCCTAGTGGACACTAGTACAATCAATACATCGAAAACAAAACACAATCATATCATTCATTTAAGCGATCCAGTTCCTTCTCCCACTTGAGTCCAAACATTTGTCGGCCAAAAGGTACAATGAGATTATACCGGAAAACCTGCAAAAACAAAAGGCTTTTTCTAGAATCTTTGTGAAACGAATAACAAGAAGATCCATGTTACAGACTTACGACCTTATCATTAATATCACGCAACTGAACTTTCAAAACCTCTGAACTCTCTAACCACTCATGGTCATCTTCATCACACTTCGTGTTCCAAGCCTTCTTAAGAGCAAATCGCCATTTAGCAACATTGGCTCTTATTTCTTTGTTAAGCTCAACCCATTCGGGAGCACACCCGTTTTTGGAGAGTATTCGATAGAGGGTATCGTCAGCTGGGTCAGCGTGAGGATTCGTGTCCAAGTTTAGAGGCTTACCTTTTCCCGCCAAGTTCTCGAACTGTCCCTCTTCCATAGAACGCCATATTCTATGTTCCACCACATTTGTAATATCAGTCTCTGACCTGCCCATAAAAGTTTCAATTCAATTAACATTTCCAGCTTCAAATTGACGATGATGATAATAGTACCTGACGATGTTGCGTTGGCCACGGAGTTCCGGTGGAAGCTTACGATCGTTGACGGTGTCTATAACGGACGATAAACGGTCCGTTATCCTTTTACCAGTGGGATTCGAACAAGAAGACGAGGCACAACGAGGCCTAGAAGGTTGGTGGGGCATCAAGATTGATGAATTCCCAGCCGTGTACTTCCGAATCAGTCTCAGAGTTCTGGCCGCCATGCCTGACCCGAATTCTAGAGGATTTCCGGATGGTTTCCTCTCTGAAATTGTAGTTTTCGGTCTGTGTGTTCACGATCGACCACGTGGCCTTGAGTCTTATTTATTAGATAAAAATAAAAAAAGTGATTTGGTCGTAATAAAAAAGTTAAAGCGACAGAAAACCAGAAAACTCTTATAATTGCAGATTTTTTTTAAAAAAAATGGTATCAATTCTTTATAATTTTGAATTTGTCTATAAAACTCTTTACATAAAATTTATTTTACATTATTTAATAGCTATAGATAATGTAAAATATATGTTGCATTTGGCAAATAACATAAAAGAGCCCCTGTGATATACTTTATTATTCATCTTAGCTCCTGTGTCGTTAACCCTAGCCTCTGTGTTTTGTAATTTCATTCAAGATGCCCATTTGAATTTTTTCGGACAAAATTACCCTTAGATAATCCAAGGGTAATAATCCAAAAAAATCGGTATTCAAATAATCCAAGGGTAATTTTGTCCGAAAAACCTCAAATGGACATCTTGAATGAGATTACAAAACACAGGGGCTAGGGTTAACGAATTAAAAACACAGGGGCTAAGATGAATAATCAAGTATATCACAAGGGCTCTTTTATGTTATTTGTCGTTGCATTTAGTCTATTTTAGATTGTTAGCCATGTTATAAAGGATATTTTTAGGGGTAGAACCTTGATTCAAATAATTCTGTCATTCCACCGTCAGTTTCCTAACTCTTAGTAGTTCTTTGGTGTTGCTATTTGTGAGTTTATGGGTAGGTTGATTCTATCTGTAGAATGTATCCAGAGAGTTTGGTTGAGCTTGATAGGGTGGTGGAGATGCTTTAGTTATTCAGGAAAGTTCCATATACCCTCTATAATCATAGAGCTAAGTTTAAGTTTGAGTGAAGAGATTTGGGGACTGCTTAGACTGTTATAATGATGTATGAGGGGTCCCAAGTTAGACCAATTATCAAACCAGACATATGTCATTTTTCCATTCTCAATTGTGCAAGAGATGTCTTCTACGATTTTGTCCCTCAACTTCACAATATGATTGAGAAAATGAGAGTAAGAGGTAGATTTTTTAATGCTCCACAGGTTCTTTCTTTAAGAAAATAAAAGTGGAGCCATTTCACCCAAAGTGAATTTTTATCCATGAGAATCCACCATAATCTCTTCAAAATTAATGCTTGATTTGTGATCTTGATAGGGGTTATATTCAAACCTTCCTTCATCTTTAGGGAATCAGATATCAGCCTACTTCACTTTAGCTGACCCTTTATTCCCATTTGGATGATTCCATAGAAAGTTTTTAAGGATTCTTTCAAGGGTCTTAATGATTCCTTGAGAAAGAAAGATGTGAGAACTCCAATAAATATGGAGAAAATTCAATATCGATTTGATGAGTTACACCTTCCCCGCATAGTGCAGAGACTTGTTAACCCATGAACCGATCCTTTTCTGTATTTTCTTTAGAAGTGGAATGCATTTCGTATATATAAGTCTTTTAGTAGAGATTGGTAGTCCAAGATACAGCAGAGGAGCATGTTTGAATTGCATTCTAGTTGATTGAGAGATGAAGGGTCCCAAGGTAGTAGCTTTCTTGGATAGGAGTAAATGGCTTTTTGTTGGGTTGAATTGTATACCCAAGAAAATTTTAAATTTACTAAGAGCTTCCATATAACTTTGTATGGAGCCCATTGTGGCCTTGCAAAATAAAAGTAGATCATCTGCAAAACATAGGTTAGTTAAACCAATCTTCTTACATTTTACATGGTATCTAAATTTTGGATTATTGAGCACTTCATGCTTGATAAGAGAGTTGAGAGTCTCCATATACAAAATGAAGAGGCAAAGGGACAAGAGGTCTCCTTTTTTTAGACCTCTTGTTGCCTTACATGATGTGGTAAGAGTTCCGTTGATCAAGATAGCCAAGGAAGAGAATGAAATGCATTCTTTGACCCGCTTTATAAATTTATATGGAAATCTATGAGCTATCAATAATGTCCATAGAAAGTCCTAACTCACATTGTCATAAGCTTTATGAAAATCCACTTTGATTGTACAAGTTGGAGAATAGTTTGACCTGGAGTAGCCTTTTAGGAGCTCTTGGACAATAAGAATGTTGTCTCCTATATGTCTGCCTTGGAAGAAAGTGCCTTGGTTATTACTGATAAGTTGAGCTAGGATTTTCTTCAATCTTGTAGCAAGTATTTTGTATATAACCTTATATAGAAAGTTAGTGCAAGCAATAGGTCTGAATTCCCTAAAATTTGTGGGGTTGGAGCATTTAGGAATCAAATAGACAAAGGTTTTGTTGATTTCTTTAAGGAGAATCCCCTTGGAGAAGAATTCCTTGACTGCTTGTATTACAAAGGGCCCTATCTCACTTAATAGTGAATTCATAGAGAAAATTTTCACTTAATATAATAGATTATTAATAATTAATAAAATTAATAAAAAATCAAATTTAAACCAAAAACTCACAAAACCTTCAAGGCTTAAATTAAAATCCTAAATATGAGGAGTTAATGGCATAAGAAATTAGTTGGAGATTTCTTGAATAGACTAATATATATCTCAAAGTGATATAAATAAGAAAAAAACCTGATGTAATGATGGAGATAGCCAATTTGATTTCCAATTGGGATTTATGAATTTAAGGACAATTAAAGATATTTTCTCTCAAATTTTGCAATTTTTTAAACCATAATTTCAACAATCTATCGTATATTTAGCCATCAAACCAATTCACATCTTCAATCCACTAATTTTGTATTCTCTAGATTGGTTCTCTAGTAAACCATATTGATTCCTTAGGTTTTTGACTCTTTTGAATTCATTTCTATATCTAGATTGCTAAAATTCTACTCCCAAAGTCCATTTCCATATTTAGTTTAAGTTTTTTATTTGATTTTCTCAATTTTCACACTACAAATTTTTTATTCTCTCTAATGACCACTTTTAAGACCTCTCAACCTACTTCATACCTATTCTTTAACCTATTGTTGTTATTTTTATAGCTTCCATTATGACTTGTAGGCCCAAGAAATATGTAGTTTTTAAAAAAGTCGTCTCGTCTAGCGTTATGAAATTAGTGAGGTTCCTAAACCCACAAAAAATTATTAAGATAAAATTAAATTTATTGTTTAGCTAAAACAATGAGATAGGGAAAATCACCAAATCTTGAATTTTTATAACGCATATCTTTCTAGTATCAAAGGAGAATTCCAGTGCTTCGACATTACTAAAAGGTATAGACATTTTTTAGAACTTATTACTTTATTTCTGATGATGTTCATCAATTTCAACTCTATTGACAATTACATCGCATGCAACAATATTTTGCCCAAACTATTCACAATTATATTCATGAGCTTTAAGCTTTATAAGATCAGTTAACCGAATGTGATCTTAAATGTCCTAACTTTGCTTCTATTGATCTTTATACATGGCTTTATGGTCGTCATCTTTTCTAACATCTTTTTATGACTTTTTATGGAGTCTATTAACACTTGCTCTTCTTTATCAAAATCCACTTCCTAAGTTGGGTATTGTGATTCAAGAATTATTATCAGAAGAAACTCAGTTGAATATTCTTTATGTTAAACTATCATTATCCTCTCATGATGCAGTATTGGCTACTTCATGTCCTTCTTTTGGTCCATTTCACTCTTGCAATCTTATTTGCAATTATTGTAAGAACTAGGTCATGTGAAACTAATTATTATTACTGACCCTAAAATAGATATGCTTCTGATTTAGGTACTTCAATTAACTCTTTTATGGGTGCTTCCAGATTTGTGAATTCTGTTGCAGTTACTACTATTAAGGTTTGTTCCGAGAGTACTTCTCCAAAGTTTTCCTTAAAGGATATTTAGGCCCTTCTTCAAAAATTGCAACATGAATATGGTATTTATAATGTTTCCATTCTTTCTGTCACCTCAAGTAATTCTTCATAATATTATGATTCTCTAGCTTGCTTAATGTTAGCTTGCTTAATGTTAATCTTTCACCATATTATTTAATTCACTTTGATATTTAAGACCTGTTCCTTATCTTATTATAGGTAATTCTAGTTTTTTATATCGTTTTTGTAACATACCGCTCCAATAAAGCATATTTCTGAACATACCAGAGGATATTCGAGAAAATACTCTACGGAAATGATACATTAGGAAAATAAAAATTAACTTACTCTTAGAAATCGAGCATATCATAAGCATTCAAAATATTCATTTAATCGAGTTTATTATAAATTTCCATCTATGTTGACATTTCACCTGTGAAAAATATAGTTTAGGGAAAGCTCAGCTTTCCTTGTTTAAATATCTTAATAAGGACATATGGAAACCAGTTAATGGTCCATACATCATTTCTTCTCATTTCTTTCATACATATAAAAGGTCACATATGTCATTATAATTCAGAATCCAACATATACATTGCACATCAGTTTAGAGTTTAATCTTAGTACAAAAATGTATATCATGATATGGGAAGCTAATGCAAAAGACTTTAACTAGACTCCACAGATTCAACTAATCAGACTTTTGAGCCATTTTCGTCCCCAAAATGTAAATACTAAACTTCTATTATATTGTTTTGGTAGCTAGAAGTTCCCCGAACTTGAAAAACAATGTTGCAATTTTGAGTTTGCGAACTCTGTAAGTGAACCATCATGGATGCACTCACACAAGTCATATCACAAAGACAAGTTATATCACAATTTATTACACTTCAACAAATATATTGTAGGAAAATCCCGGTGTGTGCATCACATACACACGGTGCGGGAAAACAAAAATTTTTGTTCCGGGACCTTCCCGAAAGCCAGGATCGTTGTGTCTTAGCCACAAGCCTTGCTTTATAGGTAATCACATTACCATCCATGTCGGTTTTCTTTTTGAAAATCCATTTACACCCTATGGGTTTTATTCCTTCGGGTGCCTCAACCAAAGTCCATACTCGGTTTTCATACATGGAATCCATTTTTTATTTCATGGCACGAAGCCATTTTTCAGACTCTGAACTCTTCAGAACCTCTTCATAGGTGGTAGGCTCATCATCTTCT
>JANZXV010000588.1:0-10030 GCA_027576455.1 Erythroxylum roigii | reverse complement strand
TAGTACACCACCCTAGTGGGGCACGGACTCGGATATCACCAACGATATCGGGTTCGGGTCACTCGGGAGTGGGGTGTTACATTAATGATTGATTTGCTTCCAAAAAATATGACGGGTAATGACAAAGGTAAAATATTTAATCTTTTGGATTTTTAGAAGGATTTTAGTTCATAGAGTTTAGAAAATGCTCGGGCTTAAGTATTCTAGAATCAATTTTAGTGATTTTGCATTGTGAGACAATTGTGAAAAATTATGTATGTATAAGACAGTGTTGAGCACGATCATGAAAATGCTAGAATTATAAGTTTACGAGATTTTTTTTATTTTTTATGAGTTAGGTTTTAATAGATTGAGATGTTACAATTCAATTCTTATCTATTTTAATTGGGATTACTTGGTTAGATATCAAGAGAAGGTACTCATAACTATTGGATATCGAAGGTCGAGTATTATTAAATCAAGAAGGTAAGGTGAAAACAAAACAAGGGTAGATGTGATTCTTAAGTTGTTATCCTTGATTATACAAAATCTACTATTGCTTTGTTATTTGTTTAATTGCCAATTTTTTCTAGTTTGGTTTGTTTTTATACCCATATTTATTCTATTTTTTTACCTCAAACAAAATGTACAAAAATGTTTTGACGACTAATCCAATCCTCGTGGGAATGATACTGTTTATACTATAAAGATATGACCCCTATACTTGCGGTATAGATATATTTAGAAATATTTTTATGATCCCTATAGAGTGAATGACTAGTAATGTACTTGTGTATACTTTAGTGAAGTTGAGATCTTATAGCATAAGTTTGTTTGTTTTTCAAGTAATAACTAGATGGATGTTTCTATTTCTCAATATTATGATATTGCTTTTAGATTATAATATTAGATAGATATTGCATGGAAAGATAATTTTAATAATAAAATAGATATATAATCAAGCAATTCATTTAAAACAACATTTCAGTAGGAATCTCACTAAAGTGTGGAGTTTGGGGAGATTCAGAAGTACACAACCTTACACTTAGCTAGTAAAGACACTATTTTCAATAGACCCATATGAAAAAAGGTTTTTGAAAATAGTTGGAAGAAAACAATAGTCAAATAAATAAGCAAATAACTATATAAATGAAAATAAAAATAAAAAAGTAAATAATAAGCAAACAAAAAAGAAAATAAATAAGTAAATAAAACAAACAAGAAAATGAAAAGAGAAAATGAAATAAATAAATAAATAACTAAAGGAGTATGTGCTATAAACAAAAGTATTTATGATAAATAAAAGCCACAAGAATTTATAGGAAAGTTCCAAAAGGCTTATGAAAAGAGAAGAGCATCTCTATGTAGGGGCCTCTACCTATATCCTAGTTTGTCAAAGTTTCCTATTGATAGCCAAGTCCTCAGTAAGCTCTAGAAGAGACATATCGTTTTTAATCACCTCCCCCCAATTCTTCTTTGGCCTTCCTCTTTTGCTCTTATAGTTCCTAAGTACAATCTTCCCGCATCTATTCATTAGAGCATCAAGATGTCTCCTCTTAACATATTTGAACAACCTAACCTTTGTCTCCCTTAATTTGCCATCATTTTTAGCCACCGTTAACTTATCTTTTACCATTACATTCATGACCTAATATCTTCTTGTAAGATTGCACATTTAACAAAGTATTCTCTTCTCTACCATTACTAAGTTATGACTATGCATCTGTTTGATGAGCCAACACTTTGTCCTATAGAGCATGACAAACCTAATCGCTTGTTAAGTAAGTTTTAATCTTATAAAACCCTCAATATTTTGCAAATGCACAGATTGTAGCTTGTATATGAGGTGTCGATCCCATGAGGAATTAGTGAACTAATTGAATCCTAATTTGTCTAAAGACTAAAAGGGTAATGAAAATGGAAATAAAAATGAGCAGAAAATTAAGTAATTGAATATGGATGAAATTAAAAGTGAAATTGTAAAATTAACACAAAGAAATCAAAATTGAACACAACCAATTGAAAAATAAAAAATCACACAAGGAAGATAAACCAATAATGAGAAATGGGGATTTATCCTATCATCTAATGTCAACTTAATTACGTTAGAGTTAATTCAGTATTGGTTTTAGAATTTCGAAGGGTTGATTAATCTCTCTTGAGTCTAATTGAATTGAATTACTGAAATTGCAATCTCTCAATTAACAAAAACATCCCACATCCTAATTAGATCTTAAGCATTGTAATAGACAATCGGGTCCTCATATGAGATATCTCTTGATATAAATTAATGATTTAATTGTTTTTTTTGATCTATTAGATTGTTTAACTCTCATTACCCAACCTAATCATTTTACTATCGATTCATTCTCTTAATGTATTATCAAGGCATGCAAATATGACAAACAATCATAATATCCAACATATTAACATCAAAAGCAATCAAATTAACATTGATTCAAGAATAAATCCCTAAAAGAGTTTAGAACGTCCTTAGCAAATATTCAACATCCTTAAACCCAAAGCATACATCAAAGTAAGATGAATAACAAGAAGAAATAGAAAATAACTTGAGATGGCTGCGTTGGAGTGGCTGGACAGCAGCTAACTGAAACTCCCCTTCTATTCTCTCCTTCTCTCCCTCTTCCTTGTGTTCTTTCTCAATATGGAAAATGGAGGCCCCCTTTTAGGGTTTCTTTCATTTTCTATTATAGTATTTTCCCATTTATGGTAAAAACTAAGTTTTACCTGGCCCAAGTGTCCGAATAACCTTGAAAAGTAGAGTTCGAAAGTAGTCCCCACATTTGTTGCTATGCCTGCCACATCACAAAAAGTGAATCTATGATATTACTCAGATAAGATTACTAAAAGAAATATTGTTATCTCTGCC
Source organism: Erythroxylum roigii (assembly GCA_027576455.1). Classification (NCBI taxonomy): domain Eukaryota; kingdom Viridiplantae; phylum Streptophyta; class Magnoliopsida; order Malpighiales; family Erythroxylaceae; genus Erythroxylum; species Erythroxylum roigii. Next base: position 7,161 of record JANZXV010000588.1, on the reverse strand, counting down.
TTCATTAAAAAGCCAACAAAAGTAGCTTTGTGATCTTCTCTTAACGTCATTTCATCTATAAGAACCATCCTGCTTTATCTGTTATATAATAAACTTGACTCAAGTACGCTTTTTTCCTTTTCCTAGCTCTTGCCAAATTAAAAAATACTTTTCTCCATCCTTAATATCTAATTGTTGATATAAGTTCTCATAGGCTCTACTTTTCAATTATGAGACTATCTTCCTTGCCTTTTTCTTTTCTAGCTTATAACTCTTTATGTTGGCAACCCTTTTTTCAATCGTGTTGCTTTCCAATAGTGCTTTATAAGCATCCTTCTAGATTTTCACCTTATCTTGGACGTCTTCATTCCACCACTAAGACTCCTTCTTATAACCTCAGGCCCTTTAGAAACTCCGGACATCTCCTTAATTTTATTCCTTAAAAGAGTTGTTACTCCCTCCCACATCTGTTATGCTTCTCCATACATGGAATGCATTTATTGATAGTAAAGTTGCTACAATCTGATACAAAAAGCTATTTAATTATTCACTATTTAGCAATATAACATAGAAGAGTTACACTAATACTATAAGTCATTATTAGAATAAACAAAAATCATATTAAGGAGTCGTGTGATAATAAATCAAGTGGTGGAGAAAAAAGTGGAGAAGCTTAAGAAAAGCTTGGACAAAAATAGTCATAAAACGATTGGTAATTGTTTATTAGCAATGTAAAGGCAACCTTAGCCTTTGCCTCCTTTCAAGATTAATAAGTTTATGGTCCTTATACAGTGAATGACTAGTAATGTACTTATATATACTCCAGTAAAGTTGAGATCATATACCATGATCAGTTTGTTTCCTTCTTCTAGTAATAGCTAGATGGATGTTGCTAGTTTTCAATATTGTCGTGTTACTTTTTGATTATAATATAAGATAGATTTTGTAGTGTTTCAATATTCTATCTTATTCTGATTCTAATTGTAGTAATAAATTAGATATACAATCAAGTTATTCATTTAGTGACAGTACAATTTCTACAAACTGATACAAAAAATAATGTTTGATACTTTACTATTTAGAAATATAAAAAATTTCAACTAATACTAAAAGTTAGTATTAAAAAAATAAAATGATATTAGATAGTGAAGTTTAGTGGTGCAACAACACATTAGGTAGTGAGGACAAATTGTAGAAGTTTAAGAAAAGCTTAGGCAGAGATAGTCATAAAATGGCTGGTGAGTACTTATTGGCAAGTTAACCCCCTTGGGCTCTGCCTCTTTTTAGGACTAATGAGTTATTGATCTTTATAGAGTGCATACTTTAGTGAAGCTAAGATCTTATATCATAATATTTTCCTTCTTCCAGTGATAGCTATATAGATGTTGCTAATTCTTAATGGTTTGGAGTTTCTTTTGGATTATAATATAATATCATTTAAATATAATTCAATAACAAAGTAGATAATTGATTAATATTTTTCTTTAATTTTCCAAAAATAATAAAGTAGATATATAATCAAGCAATTTTTTTAAAAAACAGTAGAGTTGCTATAAACTTATATAAAAAACATATTTAATTCTTTACTATTCAATAGTATAAAATAGTTTCACTAACATTACATATCAGTATTAGAATAAACAAAATCATATTAGAGAGTGAAGTTTAGTAATACTTTATTTTCTTCTTTTAAGATATGCTAATTTCTTCTTTCAAGACATGTTATTTTCTTCTTTGAAAATATGTTATTTTCTTATTTCAAAATGTGTTATTTTCTCCTTTCAAAATATGTAATAGGATGTTTAATATGGCTAATGTTATTTACTTTCAATATGGTTCTATATTCATATGTTAATTTTTAATAAAATATTGCCCCTTTAATGAATGTGTTTTTAGGTTATCTGTATAGGATGGTCGTAAATGGAAGAGCTAGTACAAGGATATTTCATGATGGACATTTTACTCAAGAAGGTACACTGAAGTGTGTAGGTAAGGCAAATAAAATTTTGACAATAGACTTGGATTATGTGAGTGTGAGAGGGATATGTGAAATTGTTGCTATTTTAGGATATACAGATATTATTAGTTCATGGTATTTAATTCCTGAGAAGGGGTTGGTGATTGAACCCAAGTTTTCTATATTATTTAGTGATAATTTCATAGTTTTTGTTATACTTTTTTGGCTCTTTTTGTTGAATATTGTGCTTAATTTAGCTTAAGAGTGCTCGTTTTGAATTAATGTAGTTTGAGGGTAAAATTGTCATAATTAGTTAGTAATTGAACTCACTTGGTTTCTAGGACAATTGATATTGCAAACTATTGCTTTTCATTCCAAGACACTCAAGAAGTAGAGCCAAGAGTGAAGACCAAAAAATTGCAAGTCACAAGATCAGGAAAGAAGACCTCTCGGGAAAAGTTAGTCACGGTGAAACCTTTGCAAGTCACAAGATCAAGCAAGAAGACTTCTCGAAAAAAGTTTCCCACGGCGAAGTTATTCCTTTGTCGCGATGAAACCTTTGAATCAGTAACCCAGATCTGAACCATTTTTGAAAATTCCACTTACCCATTCGTGCAAATCGACCCAAATACTAGCTTAGAAACCCTATTTCGGGATAAGTAACATATGAACTGAAGTGTGGAGCGTCCATCTCATCCTCTCTCATCTTTCTCTCATTTTACCCTAATTTCCTCCATTTTTTATTGTCAAACCTCCACCATGGGTGACTCAGATTCATTCCCAGTTGTGAAGCTTTTGGGTGCAATGCGTGGCTAGGCGTTTCTTTTCCTCTTGAAGGTGTAGCAATGGCTGAAGTTCAATGAGCTTAAAAGAGGAGTATTTTAATCCATGCTTCAGTTATAAATTTATAAATTCCTAGGTCTAGGATTTGTAATTTGTAGTTGAGCTACTTGATTATAGTTTTAATCAAACGTTGGATATTCATTATGTGTAGTTTGGATTGGTTTATGTAGAACTTTGAGCTTAAATATATGAAGTTTCATACATGTCTATTTGTAATCTTCTTGATTCTCTCTTATCTTGCATGATTATGTTTGATATTGAGTTGATTCTGGATTTCATTTGACCTATTGCATTGGTTGATCCTACAAGAGCACTTAACAGGATCTTAGGAAATGAGTCCCATTGATTACTTTAAGGTTTACCATTTTGAAGCTTAATGATTTCTACTCCCATTAAAATCAATTTCGAACTATGATAGCCAGAGCTCACTTTCAAGAGGATTCTATCATTGTTTAATCTCCTGTTTTTCAATCTTTTCGCTTTCTATATCCCTAACATCCGAAACAAATACATTTTACAATTCAATGTAGTTCAATTAATGATTTCAAAACTCAAAACCCCCCTTTTTCCCAATTAGCTTGTATAACATGTCATATAGGTTAACTTAGGTAAATTCATTTTAGATTCCGGTTAAGTGAACGACCCGGGGTTGCACCCTATATTGCAATCCTTGGATTATTTTGATTTAACCTCCAAGGGCTTTACGACTAGGTTTGAATTAGTTGGAAGAAGGTTCAGGAAGGTTAGAATCCAGTTAGAGTACATTAGTTTTGATTAAAATGTTAGAAGTGCATAGTCTAATTGTTGTTTGTATGAAGCATGTAGATGAACCAACACTATCCACAATAATGTTATTGTGACATGATAACTGGCATAAAAATGAGATGGTTACAGAATTGGAAGGTCATATTAGAGTGGATATAGGTTTTGATAGAGGTGTAGAAGTTGATTTGGGATGTAATAGTGTTGATTTGGGAGGTCATCGCAATGTTAGTGTTGATTTGGTTTGTAATAATGATGTAGGAGCTAATTTGAGAGGTCACAATAATGTTAGTGTTAATTTATGAGGTCATACTAATGTTGGAGTGAATATGGGAGGTATAATATTGTTAGAGTGGATGATGAGGGCAATTTCAGAGATGAAGAATTAGTTAGTTGTGATTTTGAAATGAGTAAAGATGGTGATTTTAATATGGGTGGTCAAGATGAAGGTGAGTTAAGTGCTCAAGTTAGAGGAAATATGGGTGGTGAAGATGGGAATAGGTTCTTAAGAAGGAGGTGAGTTTGGTGTTCATAATAGAAGTGAATTTCACTGAAATTTTAAAATTAGTGTTGAAACAGGTCATAACACAATGTATATTAGCTCTTTTAATTGTAAGAGTTTCATGGATAGTGATGATCATAGTAGTGAAGAATCAGATGTTGCTTTAAGTTGACCTAATAAAACTAATAGATATATTCTTGGATTTGTTGTAAGTGAATAGATGTTAGGGATGATGTTTAATAATGTTAAACACTTTAAGGAAGTGGTTACCGATTATGCATCAGAAATAAGATTTAACTTAAGTTTCAAAAGAAATGAAGAAAAAAGGATAAAATATGGTTCCATAAATGGCTACCCATTTGATATGTATGATTCATTTGATAGAAAAAGATAAATGCTTAAAGCTAAAAACTTACAATCTCAAGCATACATGCAATCCAAAAAATAAGACAAGGATGGTTACATCCAATTTTGTCACGAGACACTTCAAGGAAAAAAAATCTTAGATAAGTCAAGCATTAAAATCAAGAAAATGGTTGAAGAATGTAGGGAGAAACTAAATTTTTTTTTTCTAATCTCAATATATGCAAGTATGCAAGGAGGAAGGCATTAAAAAAAGAGAGCATCAAAATGAATATTGGAAGCTTTATGGTTATAGTTCATAGTTAAAATAAATGAATCTAGACTCTGCAGTAAAACTTTAACTCAAAAGATAAAGATAAATTAATATTTGAGAGAATGTATGTTTGTTTTGATGTAATGAAGAAGGGGTAGAAGAAGTTACGATCAATAATTAGTTTGGATAGAAGTTTTCTGAAACAAAGTACTAAGGAAAACTTCTAAATTCCATAGAAGTCAATATTAGCTGAGGCATTTATCTAATAACATAGGTAGTAGTTGAGGTAGAAAATATCAATAATTTATCATACTTTATAGAGTAATTAGCCATTGACTTAGAGCTTGGAAATTCTGAAGTAATAACTATGATTTCTAATATGTAAAAGGTAATTTATCCATCTAAAAGTTATTTATGCATATTTGCATCTATGAATGCTTTTAAATAGTTTTTCTTAATTTTTCGGGACTGTGAGCTACGAATGATGTATTTCCCTTTACTACATATAGGATATGTGTAAGGCACTAGGTAGGGAAACATAAGGGAAAGGATATTATGAAAGCATTTTTAAAATGTGCTTGGGTAACATTCCTATAAGAATTCAAATACATGCTCATCAAATTAAACCAACCTGTGCCAGGATATGTACAATACTTGCTTAAATATTTAAAAGAAAGATAGAGTAGTTTTTGAAAGTATTAAGTCCAAATTTACAATTATAGAGAACAATATAAGCGAGGCATTCAATTCTATGATTTTGGTCGACAAAGATCGCCCTATCATTAGCATGTTGGAGACTATTAGAAACATATTAATGAAGAGACAATCTGATATTAAAGAGTAAGCTAACAAATAGAATGGGGACATAGAAGCTAAGTGTTAGAGAAGTGCTCTAAAGGTAATCACCTTTAGCACTTATTGTGCAAATCATTTTATGATTAATAAAGGCATTTTTCATTATTTCAATGTTCATACATTTATGGATCTGATGTTGATCTTAAATTGATTTAATGAAGTCCTTGACACAAAACATAGCATGGAGGAAATCATGATAATGAGATTCCTATCATGTGTATTATTTTAGTATCTAAACTTTCCCTAGTCATAGGATTAATGAGATAGGATATCGTTAATCTGAATAGACTAGCACATGTTATACTCCTTGATTGGATCAAGCAGTCACTACAAGAATTATATATCATTTGTGACGTTTTATTAAAAAAACGTCACAAAATGTTGAGACTTTTTGCAACGTTTTTAGAAAACGTTACAAAATTGTAACGCTTTCTACGACGTTTTATTAAGAAAACATCGTGAAATAGCAATCGTAACGTTTTATTAAACAAAACGTCGCATAAGGCTATTTACAATTTAACATTTTGTCCTCCCGCCTTTGTCTCCCACCAGCTGGATGGTTTATACTCTGGATGTTTCTTTAGCTCTTTTCCGGTTTTCTAAGTCGCCTTCATACTTTTCTATTTACCCTTTACGAAGGCACGTAACAATTTCCCTCCCTCTAAAAAATTCCCTTGTCCCCAAGGTCCTCATCTGTATATCTGACTTGAAATTCTTCGTAGTCTTCCCAAGTTGCATCTGCCGCCAAAGTACAACAGAAAAAGAAAAAGAAAGAAGATTTAAAACCCACGCACAATTCGATCTCCACGCTTCAGATCCTCATTTCAGAGAGAGACATCAGGCAAGTAACTCTCATCTCTTTCTCTTGTCTCTAGATCTGATCATTCTACGGTACTCTACCTAAGTCACCGATCTCTGTTGATCTTTCTCATATAGATCGTCCGACTTGGACTCCGTTCTTATCCGTTCAACTTTTTTAGATCAATCGAATTTCATTTGATAGAGGTTTGCTTGATTGATTTAGAAATGAAAAGTGAAATCGGATCCGATGTGGAGATTGGCGTTCTCGTTGGAGTATTCAGTTTTTCCTTTTAGTTTTTGGCTTTGTGATTCAAACTGAAATCGCAGATATGCCTTATGTTTTTTTTTGGATTTTTTAATGGATTTGTTTCATTTATTTGTGTACATGTGCGTGCAGGTAGAGAGAAGTACAGATGGGGCTTACTTTTACGAAGCTCTTTAGCCGGCTTTTGTCCAAGAAGGAGATGCGAATTCTGATGGTAGGTCTCGACAATGCTGGTAAAACTACGATTTTGAATAAGCTCAAGCTTGGAGAAATCGTCACCACGATCCCTACCATCGGTGAGCACTGTTTCTTTGAATTTCAACTATAGATGAAATTATTCGCTTTTAGTAGCATATTATATATGAAAAGGATGTGTATTTTGGCGTTTGTATGATGGCTGAGTGGTGATTGGGTGACGTAATTTGTTGGTATCCGCTATACGTCTAAAGATGTAGTGTGGACAGCTTTTGGGTTTATGATAATTCAAGCTTGATCTGGGGGGTTTTGACTATTCTGCTGCAGGATTTAATGTCGAGACAGTTGAATACAAGAATATTAGCTTCACAGTGTGGGATGTTGGG
>JANZXV010000578.1:0-10030 GCA_027576455.1 Erythroxylum roigii | reverse complement strand
AGAGATAGTCTCTATTGGCTATTCAGGTTTGAGGTTTTCATACCGACACCTGGATCCTGGGATTCGGGAAAGTCCCGAGAACAAAAATTTTTGTTTTCCGCTGCCTGAACATATGATGTTCCTCCCGGGATTTTCCTACAGAAGGTTCATAAAAAAGTCACTGAGAACCTGCAATAGGCCACTTCTAAATACAAACAAACTGTTGATCAGAAAAGAAGACATGTGCAATTTGATGTTGGTGACTACATTGAGTTGTCCTTACTCATGATCATTTTTCTGCAGTTGACTACAACAAGTTGTGAGCTAAGAAGCTTGGAACTTTGGAGATTGTGGAGAAAATGAACCCTGACACGTACCTTATTAAGTTGCCTAGTCACATTTGAACTTTGGATGTATTCAATGTCAAACATCTAATGCCCTTTCATGGTGACTCTTCTAATGATGACCAAGTAGCCAATTCAAGGGTGAATTTTCTTGTTCCTGGGGAGAATGATCCAGATCGAAAAGCATTACAATACTTGGAGCAATGGGATAAAAACATCACCTAATGGAAGTTTCGTAATTATGGGGCTAATTCGAGTCTTCAATTTGACAATTTTGCTATTTTTTGTAATTTTTATTTCGCAATTACTTTTATAGGTAATTAATTTTGACGCCCCATTTTGGCGCTCTCTTTGTCTTGGTCATTATTTCCTAATTAGCTAAATTTGCCAAGTTTTCCATTCTAGGTAAATTTTGATTTTTTAGGAATATTTCAAATTTTTAGGCATAATTAAGGTTTTCTTTGTATCTTTGGGATTTTTTCCTATATAAAGGCATTGTAGCCAAAAGTCAAGACAATTTTTTATTAATGAAATAAGAAATCCCTTTTTCATAATGCTCTTTTCTTTTCGGTATTCTTTTGTGAATCAACAAAATTGAAAAAGTCATATATTCCTGGCAATCGTGAGTGAACAACAGGTCTATAGAAGGTTTCCTCTACGTCAATGATGAAATGCACTCATGGAGAGGGGGGTACAAAGGTACTAAAGCTTAGTCTACAAAGAAAGCCATAAAATTGTATGCCATATAAAACAATGTTTTTTCAATCATATCCAATAGGCTATAATTTCAAGGGTTTGCTTAGTAGAAAAAGAAGAAGGGATGTCTGCCTATTGGTTAATGGTTGGTCATTCTACAACTATTATCCTATTTTGTTAGAAGGTTTGATAGGATGGAGTAGCTGGACTAGGTGTGGGACAAAGCTAAAACTTTCATTGGATTATTGTGTAATGATACCCATCTTGCCTAAACAATTTAAATCCAAAGATTCTGTATCATAATGTATATAATGGTGTTAGATAAATTATGTAAACTTAAATTAATGTCTTTTTAAGTAATGCAAGAAAATTAAAGGTTTATTTTTCTTGTAGACCATAAATCGAAATTATATAAGCAACTAATAACCTAGGTCCACGGTAATGTGTTGTGCCATACACCAACAATTATATAATTCAACTTTAGCTAAAGTTCCTGCACCATGCCTTATTCGTGAAAAGTTATAAGCAAAGAATTGTTGTAAATATTTAAATATAAGTTTCTTTAAGTAAACAATTATTGAAGCAGTTGGATTATAAGGAAAGAGATTAACAAATCACTCGTGCCATAATTTAGCAAGTTAAAAATCAGAAGAACAATCCCATTTTGAACTTACAAATGGTTCCTTTTTAGCATCAAGTTTTTCATAAAACTCATTACAATATTAAATTTAGATATTGAAAAGGAAAACCTCATTCCTTTCATTCTGAATTCAATAGCCCCTTGGTAAACAAGTTAAGTTTGGGATAATCATTACAAAAGCACGTAGTCTCATATTCATATAATTATGTCTTCTCATTATATCTACCAAAGCATCCAATTCTTCTTAAATATTCAATTCTTCCAAATTATGAGCATGAACATACTTACAAGGATATATTTTGTGTTCACATAATTCCTCATACCTGGTCTTATCGTGCTCATCATTGAAAGTATTGAATTCTATAATTTTAAGCTTTAATTTGATGACCAGCTCTATTTTCTTTCCTTTTTATGTTTAGGAATGAAATAATGGACTTCTTTGCTACTGTTCTGATTGTGGTGAATAAGCTAGGAAATGAGATGGGGAAAGGGTTATAAGAGACAACAAAAAATTGGGGTTAGTAGCTTATTCTGATAAGTTATGGAATCAGATATGTGAAAAATGAAAATAAGGATCTTGTAACTTATATAGATAGTGATTGAGCTGGTTCAGTAGATGACAGGAAAAGCACAACTGGATTTGTGTTTTGCTATAGTGGATGAGCTATTTCTTAAGCATCAAAGAAGCAATAGGTGATTGCTTTATCCTGTACAGAAGTTGAATATATAGCTGTCATAACCACTACTTGTCAAGCAATATGGTTAAGAAGAATTCAGATTTGAAATGGAAACAAGTGCAGCTGATAATAAATCCACAATTAATCTGTCAAAAAATCATGTACACCAAGGCAGAACCAAGTATATTGAAACTCAGTATCATTATATCAGAGAATTAGTCACCGAAGGAGATGTTGAATTACTACATTGTAGCACTGACGAGTAGCCTGTAGATATGATGATAAAACCTCTAACAGAGAACACAATGCAGAAATTTTGCAGCATGATTGGAGTTGCCTCACTTGTTTGAATTAAAAGGGAAATGTTGACTAATTCAAGTTTTTTTTCCACTTTCTCAATGTGTGTTCCACTTTCTTCTTTCTGTTGCAATTGTTTAGGGGTATTATAATATTTGTAAAAATAGGAACAAGATCTTCTGTCCAGTTTTATGGTGTCTTATTGTGTCCAGTGAATCTCAGCCATTCATTTATGCGGGTTCTGTGTGGGCTCCACATAAATAAACATAGGATCCGCATAAATAAATGGCTAAGATTCACTGGACACAATAAAACACCATAAAAACTGGCCAGAGGATTTAGACTCGTAAAAATATGGGCTACGTGTTTCCTATTTGTAAGGACCTAATGGCTACATATTTATTGTCGGTGTATTGAAGTTTCCAGAGTAAACAAAAAAGACGTTTTATTCTCCAGTACTGTTTATCTTCTTTCTCTTTTTGCATCCTTACTCATTGAAAAGATTAAATTTTAGTTAAAAAAGAAAATGTCAAATGAATATTAACAAATTTATTCTAGTTTATAAAAATTGTTTGATTCACAAAAAATCAACAAATTAAGTAATAAATTGGTTGATTTTTAATAATAATTATTATTAAAATAAATTGAATCTAAAATTTAAATAATTATACATTTTTACGGTTAAATCGATTAAATTTTGTAATGATTGTATTTAATTAAACTAGATTGTCGATTCTATCCTTACGTACGAAAGTAATATCCATTTGATCTTTCTTCTAAACTTTCACTTGCGTTGTATTTCTTAATTATAGCGTGGCCCTTTGTAGGAATAATTTGAAATTTGTTACTCAGCAAAAAATATATTAAGCTCTCAAAAATCACGCTCACTTAGGAGATTTGGTATTGTTTAGTTAGATTCTTGGGTTTGGACGAAATTTCAGATTTAAAATTCGAAGAAAAAGTTGTAATATTTTAAACAAAATTTGAAATTTAAAATCGACAAAATATTTAAAATAAAATTTTAATTTCATATAAGTCACATCAATATTTATATGATTGGGAGTTGTACAGCTGGTATATCATGAAAGATGGATTTAGTGAAATTTTATTAGAACAACAGGGCTCTTACGAAACATTAAGAGGTGTTTGAACCTTTTATCGTTAAATTTTAAATTACTCTTTTTACTGATGTAAAAATGATGTGTGATATAAATTACGTTTTCATTTATGTAATTAATAATATCATAATGAATATTTTATTTTTTCTCACATAATATTTAATTGATATAGTTAAAAAATAAAATAATGAGTTCCTTTCTGTCATATTTTAAAATTTTTGTTATTAATATTCCATCGCTTAAACAAAAGTTTGTCAAAAAATTTAACCTTAGTTAAATGCGCGGTGTTAATTGATCTTGTAATTTTTCCTTTAATTTTTGAAATTTCATGAAAATATTTATATATAGTTTATATGGTAGTTCATATGTCAAGAGTACACTATCGTTCTGGTTACAATCTTACAATCGTGCATGTTAAAGCCGTTCAACAATGAAAAATCAAATATTAATAATAGCATGCCATATCTTTTCTGACATGATTGATGTACATGCTCTACTCAAATAATAGCGTAATGAATGGGTGGTCTCGGATGACACACGGAGTCGAAAACAGGGGACCAAATATGTTGTACCACTTATTCAAGACCAACTCTGCACCGTTCATCCACAACCATAGATTTTTGTAGGATCCACTAAAATTTGTGGTTGTGGATGAATGGCACTCAGTCTTGGATAAGTGGGACAGAAGATTTCAACCCCGAAAATAGCCACTTCTGTCCAACTTGAGATCCTTTGTCCTCAATAACTCTGGCCCTCCTGTACCCCTTTAATCCACAGGGCGGCCAGAGTTATTGGGGACAGAGGAATGAGTTCAGATCTTCTGTCCAATATTATGGTGTTTTATTGTGTCCAATAAATCTCAGTCATCTATTTATGTGGATCCCGCAAAATAAATGATTAAAATTCCATGAGACAGAATAAGACAGAGTAATATTGGACAGAAGATCTGGACTCCAGAGGAATAGGTCCCCTTCTGTCCATTTAAGAGCAGCAATCTTTTCTGAATATCTGTTTATTATCTGAGCAATTACGTACCATATATAATATATTAAAACAGGTTTTTCAGCTGTTATGTTGTTATACGAATAAGTTTGATAAGGGATTTTCACGAGAGTACCGGCAAGAAAGAATTGGGGAGGGAGGAAGAGAGAAGATTCGCACACAGAAAACACATGAGAGAGAGAGAATAGAGATTTCCAATATCATTCGGTTTCCAAACATAATTCCGAAATCGTTACAACCCAACTATATACAGCTGGAGTAAGATATCGCAGTTCCGACCATACAGTAACAATGGTGGACATTATTTAAACGCTTGCGTTTCAAGCTAATATTAACGGCCAGTGGAAGCGTTCGTCTCATTCTTCGTCCTCTTCATTTTCATCTATAACAATTCCCTTCCCCTTGACAAGCTTGTCCATTAAATTCACTTCCGGATAACGCTTCTGAAGGTCAAACACAAACTCCCATGTAGCTCTGGACTCATCCCCATCCGACCACTTGATAAGCCACTGGGAAACTGCTCGATTGTTTCTTTTTACCATGCGACGGTCTAAGATTGCCACTAGAACGTGCTCGACCGAACTGACAAACTTGGGCAATGCCGAAGACGAATAGTTTGTCATCCTGACAGCCTTCTTCAGTTGCGACACATGGAATACTGGGTGTATCAAGGACTCCGCAGGCAGTTCTAACTTATATGCCACCGAACCAACCCTCTGTAAAACCTTGTAAGGACCGTAATAAAGAGGTGACAATTTGTTATTACTCCTTCTCTACAGTGAATGCTGCCTATATGGTTGCAATTTTAAGAACACCTTTTCCCCCACTTGGAACTCCCGCTCAGATCTTCGTGAATCCGCGTGCTGCTTCATCCTGTTCTGGGCACGCTGTAAGTAAAATTGCGTAACTCTCTTCATCCCCTCTCTGTTTGTCAAAAATCTATCAACCTTTGCCACCTTGGAGTCCCCTGCTACATAGGGCGTATAAATCAGAGGGGGGTACCCCTAAAGAACTTCGAACGGTGATGCATTGATGGAGGATCGATATGTAGTATTATACCACCATTCGGCCAACGCCATCCATTCACTCCACCCCTGAGGTTCCTCTCCGCAGAAACACCGGAGATAAGTTTCCAAGATCTTGTTAACTGCTTCGGTGAGGCCATCTGACTGTGGATGATAAGCGGTGGAGAACTTTAAACAAACACCTTGCAACCTGAGAAGCTCTTGCCAGAACTTGCTAAGGAATATCGGATCCCTGTCACTAATAATAGCTTCGGGCATCCCGTGTAATTTAAACATATGGTTGAGAAATAGCTCTATTATCTCGCCTACGGTGTATGGGTGTTTAACTGGAATGAAATGTGAATACTTAGAGAACCTGTCCACCACCACCAAGATAACCGAATTTCCCTTTGATTTAGGAAGGCCCTCAATGAAATCAATACTAATCTCCCACCAGCTACCTTCGGGGATTTTAATCGGTTGTAATAGCCCAGGGTAAGCTGAAGTATCGTGCTTGCTTCGTTGACAAATCACACATGCTTGTACATAGTTCCGCACGTCTTTCATCAATCCCTTCCAAAAGAACATGTCCTGAATTTTCTTCGTAGTCGCTAACACTCCGGCGTGCCCCCCATAGCATCATCGTGACTAATTGTTAGGATCTGCTTCCTCAATGTTGGGTTGGCGCCAATTACGAGTCGACCCTTCCATCTTAGTAGGTCGTCCTTCCATTCGTAAACTCTTGATTTCAATTGACCCGACTCCAGTTGTGCCCTTATTTCTGCGATCGGGCGATCCTCTTCCCAACTTTTCTTAATTGCCTCCAATAGTTCTCCTTGCACTTGCGACACTATGAACATCAACATCTCTGAGCTGGTTATTCTAGAGAGGGAGTCGGCTGCTATATTCTCCTTCCCGCTCCTATACTGGACTTCGAAGTCATACCCCAGAAGTTTTGGGAGCCAAGATTGTTGAAATGGGGTTGACAAGCGTTGCTTAAGCAAGAACTTCAGACTGCGATGATCTGTTTTAACTATAAATTGTTTATAACTTAAATAATGATGCCAATACTTGACGGCTTTGATGATCGCCAAGAACTCCTTCTCATACGTTGATAGTCCGTGGTGGCGAGGAGCTAGTGACTTACTTAGGAAGGCAATTGGATGTCCTTCCTGTTGCAGCACCGCGCCAATTCCTTGTCCACTAGCATCGGCCTCCACTACAAAAGCCTTCAAAAAATTTGGTAAAGCCAAGACGGGGGCCAAAGTGATGGCCTGTTTCAATGATTCAAAAGCAGCCTTCTCTTCCTGTTGCCATTCCCAGTTGTTGGCTCTCTCCTTTTTCAACATTTCCGTCAGTGGTCTAGCTATTAAACCATACCCTTTGATGAACCGACGGTAGTATCCAGTAATTCCCAAAAAGCCTCGGGGTTTTGTAACACCTTGTGGTTCTGGCCATTCCAGTATCATTTTCACTTTCTTAGGATTTGTTGAGACTCCGTTCTCCGATATAGTATAACCCAAATAATCAATCTGGCACACTCCGAAAATACATTTACTACCCTTCAAAAACAACTGGTGCTCCGCCAGCATTTGCATGGCCGTTGAGAGATGCTTCACATGGGCTTGTAAGGATGGGCTGTAAATGAGTATGTCGTCGAAGAACACTAACACAAATTGACGCAGAAATGGCCTGAAAACATCATTCATTAATCTTTGAAACGTTGAAGGGGCATTTGTTAAGCCGAAAGGCATAACCATGAATTCATAATGGCCCTCATGTGTACGAAATGATGTCTTAGAGATATCCTCTGGATTCATTCGAATTTGATGGAACCCAGAGCGCAAGTCTAATTTGGAGAACCAGCTTGCTCCATGTAACTCATCTAACAGTTCTTCAATTAGTGGGATCGAAAATTTGTCTTTAACAATATTCTTGTTGAGTTCCCGATAATCCACGCACATTTGCCAGGTATCGTCTTTCTTCTTCACCAACACCACCGGCGAGAAGTAAGGTCCGAAGCTGTATCTGATGAAGCCCTGTTTCATGAGGTCTCCCACTGTTTATTTGATTACGTCCTTCTGTGTTTTGGAGTACCTGTAAGGACGTAAATTAACAGTCTCCACTCCTTCCTTCAACACAATTTGATGATTATGTTTACGATCTGGAGGTAGCTACGTTGGCTCCCTGAAGATTTCTGCATATTCTGCCAGCACGGCGTTGATTTCATCATGCACACTCCACTGTTCATCATTCAGGCTCATCTGTTGAAGTTGGAACTCCAGTGGTGTTGTGAGTCGTAGCATGAAGAGTTGGCCTTCCGACGGTTTGCGTAGGAGCTTCTCAAAATCTTTACTCACAAGGATCCTCGATTTCCCTTCAGGGTTCCCATAAATGGTCATTACCTTGCCCTCCCACCTGAAAGTCATAGTTCTTTCTCTAAAATTACAGAGAACGTCATTCAAGCCTATGAGCCACTGTACTCCAAGGACCACATCATAACCCCCCAGAGGCAGAACCAAGGCATCCATAGTGAATTGAGCTCCCTGCATGGTCCATGCAAAGTTCTGACAACGTTATTGGCACCTCGACTGTAACCCACCCCCTACGGTCATGGATATTGGTTCAATGTTTTGTACGTCACAACCGCCTCTTTTGATCACCGAATGGTCCACAAAATTATGCGTACTGCCATTGTCTATCAAAATATGGATCTGCCTTCTTTGGTGTGTTTCGATAACTCTCATCTGTTTATATTCAGTGTTTCCTCAGCTTCCCAACATGGCTTGCATGGAGACTAGGGGATCGCCAATGGGTTCTGGGCATTCAACTACTTCTTCCTCTTCGGCCTCTAGTGGACTTACAGGACACGAATCTTCCTCCTCTACCACAAAGAATTGTAACTGTCGCTTCCTGCAGTTGTGCCCTAGAGTGTATTTTTCATCACACCAGAAACACTGCCCCTTTGTAGCATCCCGTTACCTATGTTAGGGTTAGAATTGTGATTTCTGAGATTTTGTGAGAAATTAGGATTTTGCATAGCTTGCATTATTATTTGTGACATGCACATTTTTGCACAATTATTTGATTGTACATGCATTCATTGGCTTTTTTCGGGTACAATTGAATTGTTAATGATGGTTACAATGTGTTTTGACAATTATGGTATTATTTCGAATATTTTGTGGAATTTTAGTGAATTTCATGAAAATATGATTTATGGGCCAATCATATAGTGACATGTGGTAAAACATAATTGGGACAAGTGGCAAATTGCAAATGAGACAAGTGGTTATGCTAGGTAGATGACAAGTGGTCTATAAGTGTGACAATTGGCATGCAAGTGTGACATGTGGCTTAGGATAGAAAGGCCACGTGTAGGACATGCATATAGCCGTGGATGAGTTTGAATTAGGGGGGTGTTTGCATGTTCTTTCGGTAGAAAACTCTAAGGCACCCGATTACAAATTCAGGAAACTCTTGCTAGTTTGATCGGTTCTTGTTGCTGGAAACTTGCTGGAGTACATAGTCGAATCTAGTAAGTTGTTTTTAAAAAAATCAGTTCTGGATAGTTTCTGTTGAAATAACATGCGTGCATTTTCGGTTGGTTTTGCACCCGACTGAAACTTTGAGAAAATTGCTAGATTGATCGGTCTCCTTTGCTGGTCTTGGTGGCGGATCCAAGCAAGTTGAGGTTAGTTTAAATTCTGTTGTGGTTTATGTGATGGATTTCCAGTTGATTCAATACATGCATGCTAGTTTGAGAAAGTCCGATTCGGTTTTGGTAGAGTGATGGTCGAATGAGGTTGGACTTGTTTATAGGTTGCTTCTGGAAGTTTAGATTGAAGTTTTATCAGTATTTAGTTGAGATCTGAGAATGTATAGTTTGTCCGTAGCTTGTCCGTGTTCATCCGAAGTAGCTTAGCTATGATTTGAGTTTAAAGGTTGAACCTATGGAGTTGCATGTGTATGTTTGAGGTTTGAATGAGTTATAGGAACGATTCTAGGCATGTTTGTGTTGTTTGAGAAGTGTTAGAAGTAGAGAAGGAAATCTGGAGTTCGGAGAAGATGAACCAGTCGTCGCGACGAATTAATTAAATTAATTAAATTAGTCGCGACGTGTGCACATCTGAGTTCGTCGCGACAAGTCCTTCTTGTACGTCGCGACGTGTGTATAGTTTCCTGTTGAACTCGTTGCGACGAACGCTGCAAGAAAATACGAGAAAACTGAGTTTTTTGGCCATTCGTCGCGACCTCTCATTCTCCTCGTCGC
>JANZXV010000503.1:0-10034 GCA_027576455.1 Erythroxylum roigii | reverse complement strand
GCTCTTAAACTTTTGGAAATAATGATGGATAAGGGTAAAGAACAAGATGTGATTTCTTACAATACTTTGCTCAGGCACCTTCACAATGATAAGAAGGTTGATGATGTAATAAAACTCATGGGTTCTTTGTCGAAGGATGGGAGCTACCCGAAGCCAGACAGTATAACATTTACCTCTATAATTCAAGGGCTATGCAAGGAAGGTCGTCTTGATGAAGCCATTGTGCTTTATGATACGATGAACTCAAGGGGTATCCCAGCTACTCTGTTCACTTTTAATAATTTGATTGGGGAATGTCTTAAGGCGGGGACAATTGACCAGGCTATGAAAATGTGGAAACGTCTCCATGAATCGGGATTCACTCCCAACTCAAACACGTATGGTACAGTCATTGGTGGGTTTTGTAAATTGCACATGCTTAATATTGCAAAAGGATTTTTTATTAGAATGAGAGTTTCTGGACACGGCCCAAAGTTGGTTGATTATAATACGCTGATGGCATCCTTGAGCAATGAGAGCAGCATAGAGCAAGCAAAGCAATTGTTTGAACAATTGAAGAATTCAAACTGTGAACCAGATGTCATTTCTTTCAACATAATGATTGATGGTACCCTGAGAGCAGGGGGCATCCAATCTGCCAAGGAATTATTAAAAGAAATGATTCAGGTGGGCGTGAACCCTAATGTTAATACCTATAACATTATGATAAACAGGTTGTCAAAACTTGGACTGTTGGATGAGGCAAAAAGTTCCTTTGATACAATGATTGCCTCTGGCTTTATGCCAAATGTTTATGCATGTGATTCGTTGCTCAAAGCTTTTGGTTCAAAAGGTGAAAAGAAAGAAATCATAAATTTGCTGCATTTGATGGCGAATAAGGGTGTTGTTCTTGATTCAAGAATAGCTGATACCATTTTGTCGTGTATTTGCCTTAACCAAGTGGATCCTGATGCATTGCCAACTTTTCGCCAAAACCGGAAATAAAAGCTTCTAAACTGGAAATAAAATCGCATGCTTCTTGATATCTTGCTGTGGGACAAAGTGTTACTGATGCTACTCTTCCTTGTAAACATTTGCGCATCCCTGGAATTTTAATGCCGAGGTCTTCTAACAAGAATATCATCAGATGTCTTGGTGTATGTTCGAAGTATGATTTGAAGGTGTATAGGATTTGGGGCGTTTTTTCTTATTAAATGTATCGCCGTCTTACAACGATGTCTATTTGAAATATCAAGCAGCATCGAATGTGTAAAATTTTGAGACTTTGATTTTCTAATGAAAGCCGGATGGATACAGTTCCACCTGATCTTACAATAGGGAGGTGTTAATGCAGCAAATCTTAAGACTTCTAAAGTGTTTCATCAGCACCTGCTACTGGAAAAGAAGAAGAAAACAGTAACAGTAGTAATATTAAATTAAGTAAGCATCAACTACTTTGCACGACTAGAATCTGCATTGCAACGAAGATAAAAGCTTCCAAACCGGAAATAAAGTCGCATGCTTCTTGATATCTTGCTGTGGGACAAAGTGTTGCCTCTGTGGTGATTTGCTTCCTGAGTTGAGTAGCTTAATTAGCTTGTCTGGTCTAGTTATATTTTCTTGCCTTGTAATTGTTGGTGTTTTGACTGCCAATAACCAACTCATTTGTATAAAAGATGCACTTGCTTAAACTTTTGCAATTTTTCGTCAGATCCATATTCATGCAAAGGGTGATTCTGCTTGTTGGTCATTGCTATTAACTCTGTGCGTCAGCTATATCTGTGCTTTTGTTCAATTAGTTTACCAGGCCAGGCCGCACAAAACTACGTGGGAATGAAATCATGATCAACGACACTATTTACTGTCCCTCCTCTTCAATACAGTGGCAAGGTTACACGGTTTACGAGAGTAACACACCTGCATGATTTGTATTGAACATGGTCTTGCCAGGAGCGAAGCTGGGTGGATCACTAGTGACTAGTGTCGTCTTATATGACAAAAATGGTATTTATTACAAAGAATTTATGAAAAATAACTTTCACTGTTTAATAGTTATTATGAAAAAGATTGAGTAATGTATTTTTGATTTTTTTCGAAGTAACTATAATTGTTTTTGGTATTTACCTTTAAAGCCAAAAGTAAAAATGATACAAAAGTAAAAATTGTATCATTTTTTATTGTATAATAACCACCATATCAAACTAATATTGAGTTAAAATAAGTCATTTTTAAATACAAGAGTAATTAGATATGCATCGTTAACTAATTGTTAACTAATTATTTGATTGTTAAAAATCTCAAAATCTTCATTATTTACGCTGAATGTTAATATCTATATAATTATATAATTATATTAAATAAAATAAATATTAAGTTATAGTAGAAAATAGTATAGTTTAAGTATTTACTTCGTTAATAATATTCTCTTAACCAATTTTTTTCTACATTATGTGATATTTTTTTATTCTCTCTTTTCATATCATTAAAATAGATTCATGCCTTCCTTTATTGTAAAAGTCTATTTAAATAGATGCTAGGGTGAAGGGGGATAAAATTTGTTTGCCTAAGATTGAAGAAAGTCTAGGGATCTTATCTATTAAGCTCATCAACCAAGTGTTGCTAGCTAATAACTCCAGAGTAAATGTAATCATCAATGGTAATTACTCATCATGTTCATTTGTAAGCTTATCCTCATCCCAGATAGTTCCTTCCTATAACCCAAATCTTAACTTCTAGGACTCCTATCAGTGGCTAAAACATCCCGCTGCTCGACTCACCAATCGCTCTTGTAAGGAGACTTATTGTATACCTCAAAGCTAGAGTTAGATTTGGCATGATATTATCTAGAATTAGAAGATCATTCCTAAGGCTTTCTTTCTTATGTGGCTTGTAATTAAGCAAAGATTAGCTACTTTAGATAGATTGCGCTTTAGCTTTACTTCCTATATGAATTTTTAACTATAATTTGGAGAAAACTTCAATCTAAATGCAAACATATTCAAATATGACTATATATGTTGAAATTTTAGAAAGGGTTAGCAATAGCAATGATTTCACTAATGGCGACAAAGCTATTTTTTAAACAATTTTTTGTTTAACTATGCATACATTGTGGAAAGAAATGAATTACATGACCTTTAAGGGAATAGAAAAGATTAAGGAGCATGTCATAAATATTTTGGTCTCTTGGATTAGAGAACAATTGATCACTGCCCAAATCTAAAAGCACCCTAATAATCATCTATCTTAAGCATGGAATCTTTTAGTCCTGTCTCCAACAAACTAAGGTTTCAACATGTGTAAGGCTTTATAACAGATACTATATAGAAGTGTTTTGAAAATCGGATCGAACCGACCGAACCAGTCGGTTAGATCAAAGAATCGGTGGCTCAGAACATAAAACGGTCCGGTTTAGCCCTTATTTTTTGTGAGTGATTGATTTGTTCATTATGCAGTCGGACCAATAAAAACCGCTGAATCAGTGAAAGAAAGAACTGACCGGTCCATTTAAAATACCTTGAATTTGATGATTTCAACTTGAATGAATATTATGATTAGTGATCTTTTTCTTTTAACTTTTTTGATGGAATATGACTAGTGAGTTTTGTTATCTTATTTTGTGTTGTATTGGTGAACTTAAAAAAAATTGTATGTTTTAAAGTTTGAAAGTTTAAGTTAAGTTTACAATTAGATAAATAATTAAATAGTATGTTTAAAATTTATCTTATATATATAATATATAAAATAAAAATTTATATATTTATTAGTCACCGATTCGATCACGGTTGAATTTCGATTGAACTATTGATCTTTGAATCAGTTGCTTCAACGGTTCAATTACCGGTCCGGTTTTTAAAACATTGCTCTTTAGTAAACTAATTTGCTCCTTATCAAGATTGCACGAACCATATATGTAATCTTTTGGAAAAATTATTGAAAGTTTCAAACCTTAACAATCTAGAATGTTAAATTTATAAGCAAGGTTTAAGACTGGATCCTCATATGGTTTTGGATCATTCAAGTAGAAACCAAAACGCAGTTAACTAGTATTTAAGACTTAGCTCTTGACATTTAGCATTTGCTTGGTTTGGTTTTAAGGTTGTTACTTCTCGAGGTGAAAAGTTTGTGACAATTGTTTATGATATTTACTCATCTCTATTCACTTCTTTATCAATGCAATTCTTCAATTTCTCATTTAAAGTCTAATTAAATATATGATAGGAAATGAGATAAAGAAATAAAATTGATATAATTTGAGATTTGAGATATTTTATATAAGATAATATTAAGTTAAAAATTATTTACTATTATATAATTAATATTTTATTTACATTATCTTAACACTTCCTAAGAAAAACAAATATATTTAATATTTGTTTTAAATTTAGGTTCATGAAATTTTATTAAAAATAGAAAAAGGAATCTTTATGTTACTGGTCTCATTTAACAAAACACGATGTCTAGGGGCATTACTGAGACTAATTAGTAAAAGATGGAAATATATGGACGATCTTAGAAATCAATCATGCTAAAATTAAAAAAAAAAAAACAATTAGAAGTTTGTTTATTGCTGGCCCGAACTATCACTCTCAGTTTCACCCAAATTCACAAAACAAAACCCTAATTTTAGTCTAATCTACCAATGCCATCGTCTCCTTTGTTGTAGTAAACCATAGTCACCTACTAGTTGTTGTCCCCTGCTGTCTTCCACTATTTTATACTCAAAAGATAATTTTCCATTGGTATATAACATGGACGAACCCAGTATTTCTTTGTTACACCATATTTAAATATAAAGCAACCTTAAGAAAGTGCAAAAACAGGTTGATAAATGAATTTTTTCCCAACTAGTAAACTTTGTGTGCTTTGTTAGGAGATTAAAAAAAAGGAAGAAGGAAGTAACTATTGATTATGTGATAAGTGCTAAAATAGACTATATTTTTAGCATAATCTTAGAAGCATTATGCTTAAGTTTGGATTTTTATAGGATATGATATTTAAAACAAATTCTTTTAGGTTTTTATTTTTTAAATGGAAAATGAATGAATTTGGAAAGATTTAAATCAATCTAGAAAAACTTTGGAATGACTTTTGTCTAATGACTCAGAATAAGGTATCAATATGGAATTACATTGCTACCTATGCTCCATTATGCCATGTTTTATTTATGGGCGAGTTTACTTCTAACTAATATGACCATTACTTGGATTCATTTTCCTACTATATTTAATAAGAGAACTTTTCTCTAGTGTCTACCATTATCGTACCATACTCTGCCTATATTTAGCTAATATAGAGAAACATGATCTTATCTTCTTAACATGTGTTGAGGGTAATTATTACACAAAACATCTTAAGAGATGAGATAAGTAATACGAGAGCCAATATGGTCCCATCTTTGATCCATGTTAATTGAAAATTTTATGGTTTTGCAACTTGAGAGAGGGTGATGATAGAGAATAGTAAAATTTAGGTCTTGAAACTCTTAAAAGGCAATTAAAAGTTGACACATGTTAACTCCTCTTGCACACTATTAAAAGAAATCATTATAGAGTGCATTACTTCACAAGAAGTTGATTCTCTTTGCAGACCTTTTACCGTACAAGACATTGAGACTTTTTTGAGATCTCTAAATCCTCACAAAGCTCTTGGACTTAATAACTTTAACCTTTATTTCTTCCATAAGTCCTGAATCTCACTAAACATCTAGCTAACAATGTTTTCCTTGAATTGTTTAACAATAGGGAGGCTTTTGTCAAAGATTAACAACACCTTCATAACTCTTATTCCTAAGACTTGTGAGTTGTCTTCTTTCTCTAATTGTAGACCTATCTCTTGTTGCAACACTGTGTACAATATTATTGTGAAGATCCTAGCTCAATGACTGAAATTGATTCTGCACAAATACATTATTATGTCATAAGGGGCATACATTCTATGTAGGATCATGTGGGATAACATATTGTTACTTCAAGAATAGGTTAAAACCTGTTCTAGAAAGAGAAGTAACAAGAATTGCCTGCTGAAAGTGGAATTGAAAAAATTTCTATGATATTGTGGATTGGAATTTCATTTTAAACACCTTACAAACTTTAGAATTTCCTGATATGTTTGTGTAGTGGATCTCACAATGCATTTCTTCTTCTTCCTTTAAAGTCCTGGTCAATGGACAACCTTGTAAGTATTTTAAGAGCTGCAAAGGGATTCAACAAGGTGATCCAATATCAACTTATATCTTTTCTTTAGTAGTGTAGGTGTTTAATAGGACTCTTAATAGAATTGTGGAGATAACTAGACGTTTAGGATCTCATTCAAGATGCAAGAAGTCGAGCATCACTAATCTTTGTTTTGCAGATGATCTAATTCTTTTATCTAAAGTTGATCAAGTTTCTATTATTGTACTTATGAAAGCTTTAAAGATTTTAAAAGGATCTCAGGTCTGGAGACTAATTGTTCAAAAAGTAGTTTCTTCTTATCCAAGTTTGCTAGTGCAAAAGAACATGTAGTTAGCTCAATTACTAAATTTCGAATGCAATCAGTTCCCATTCTGTACTTAGGTATTCCCATTTCCACTTCCAACTTATACATTAGATATTTTAGCATTCTTATGGATAAAATCAACAATATACTTTCATCTTGGAGTGCCAAGATTCTTTCTATACACTACAAGAAAAGCAAGAATTAGCGACAGAAAATAGTCTGTTTGAAATTATCGATGGAACAACTATTTCTGTGGGTAAAGTTGTCAAGAAAAATGGAAATTATCGACAGTAATAATATCCGTCGCTAAATATGAAGGAAAATCATCCCGAAAAAATTAACGACAGACTTTAGCGACAGTATAAAATGATTGTCGGTAAATAAGGTGGGAATTGTTGTCGTAATTAAAAAAGTTTGAGTTTACTGACAGAAAAATTCCGTCGGTAAATTCTCGGTGGACTTTAGCGACGGTATAAAATTCCCGTTGGTAAATAAGACGGGAATTGTTGGCAGAATTAAAAAATTTTGAGTTCCGTTAGTAAATCGGTAAATAGGGTGGGAAATCTTGGCGGAATTAGAAAATTGAATTTACCTACGGAAAAATTACGTCGGTAAATTTTTAATCAAACGACGTCGTTTTCTTTTACATTAAACTCACTCGAAGCTCTCCTCCCCCCTCTCTCCTACGTCTTCTTCTCTCCTCCCTCCCCCCTCCCCCCTCTCTTGCGTCTTCTTCTTATTTATGGTTGCTTAGTTGAGCTGAAAGTATTATTGAAATAGTAAGATTGCCAGGGGAGTGATGCTTGGTCTCGACCAGCCTGTTATCCTCCACATGCTTGATATCTAGCCTGCAGTTGAGGCATTGAATGGTGTGAAGATGAAGTTGGTTGATGCTGCTTTTCCCCTTCTTAAAGGTGTATTTTCTTTTCTTGAGTATTATAAGTTGAAAAATTTTCCCCCAACTTTATATGCTGATTCACCACTACAATCTGTTGAATGTTTTAAAACTCTGAAACCAGTTTTGCTACAAGAGTTGTTGCCACAACTGATGTTGTTGAGGCTTGCACTGCTATTAACATTGCAGTCATGGTTGGTGGCTTCCAAAGGAAATAAGGTATGGAAAGGAAAGTTGTTATGTCTAAGAATATCTGTCCTAGAGAAGCACGCAGCTGCAAACTGCAAGGTGAGTAAAAGGGGGAAACATTTCCACTAATTACTGTTCTTTGTTCAATTGTTACTGTCATTTGGGGTTATTACCTGTTAAATATTTTCTAACTATTTCTAATTTTTCATTTGCATAGGTTCAATTGTGCCTTGAAATCAGTAGGGTATAGAAGTGGGTCATTCGTGTTCATGAAGGTGGATTTGGAAAAATAGTTTTTAGTTATTTACTGACTAAAAGAAGTCTGTCGGTACATTAATTAAGTTTATCGATTTACTGATAAAAAAAATAACCGTCGGTAATGACAATATGAATTTACTAGGTACCGACCGAATAGAATAACCGTCAGTAAAATTACCTACGGCTGATTTTCCAACACCATTTTTTGTTTGTAAATTCTGTAGCTAAATAACGTTTCTGATGAAATATTTACACTTCCGTCGGTAATTTTTCGTCGCTATTTACCCTTTTCTTGTAGTGATAGTTGGGAGGGCTCAATTAAATAACTTTGTAATTAATTCCATCAATTTGTGCTTGGCTGCCCATGTCTCCTTTCCAAGGAAGATCATTAAGATGATTAAGATTACCTATAGCAAATTTCTCTAAAGTGTAAATAATTTGAAGTTTAGAAGGGCCAAGATGTAAAGGTAAGAGGTGTGTATGCCTACGAACAATCAAGGGCTTGATATAATGTGTCTCAAACTAATGAACATTGTTATATTAGTAAAGAGATTGTAGAGACTCATGAAAAACAAGTCGGCTCTATGGTATAAAAGTGTTCATGAAGTTCACATAAAAAATACTAGCATCTGGGACTTTGAAATCAACACATCTGTAGCTTCTTCTTTTAAGGAAATATTTAAAACTAGAAGCTCACTAAGAAAGGAGTTTATTCACTTGATTGGAGAGGGCAATTCATGTAAATTCTATTGTTGGCCCCCAAATTTTTTTCTTGATGAATAAGGGTGATTAGATTATTTTTGGGGTCTTCCTAGATTAATGTATGTTGGAATTAATTAGCTTGTTAATATAAGTAAGATTACATGACATAGGTTAATTGAATTAAAGTTAAGGTGATAAGTTGCATAAGGGGCATTGTGGGAAGATCACTTAAGTTGTGAAGTCTTAAGGTATTAAAGGAGGGGTAAATTGGACAGTTGAGATTCATTAACAGTATAAAAGGGAGAAGAAAAGGTGGTCCTGCATTGAAAAAGAAGCAAAAACGAAATTGAAGAGCAAAGAGAGAGAAAGTGTCGTTGGAGAGAAAGGAAAGGAGAGAAAGAAGAAAGTAAGTTAGGTTTTGATTTTTCTTAGTCTTAAAGAGTGATTTTGGAAGTTGTTCAAGAAGGAAAAAGGAAGAGAAGGATTAGAGCTTCCATTAGAGCCAAGAAACTCATTATTTGGTGAATATTCAAGGTAAGTTTATGTTTAATCTTTTGGATTTTTTGAAGGGTTTTGGTTTAAAGAGCTTAGGAAATGCATGGGTTTATGTTTTCTAGGATCAATTTCATGCATAGGTTTCTTTGGATTTTCCATTTTGAAATTCTTATTGAGTGGGGATTTTTGCTAATGTTGAAGGGAGGCAAGAGGAGCAAGAGGAGAGACATCCATGAGCAAGTTTTCAAGCAAGGAAACTAAGGTGGATTACATTTTTATAATTAAGTTAATAAGCCATAAATGTTCTTCAAATAAATGGAATTAAATGATTTTTCCAACTACCTCATAAATGTGCATTTATTGTTCTTTAAATTCTTGAGAATGTGCCACATGCTTTGTATGTGAATTTTGGTTAATGAATTGTGAAATGATGATGGAAATACATATGAAATATTCCATGTTCATAAAAATCAAGTTTTCGAAATGTGCCATTTGGGCAATCGGTTTTCAAGTTCTTGAATTACATGTTATGTGGGTTTGGTGTAGTCCATTTAAGAATGTCATGTGCACGTTGACCAAGTTAAAGGCTTCTCCCACCTGTCCGCTAGTGGCACGGAGTTCTTTCATGGATTCTCTCAAGTTTACCAATGCATAAGACTGTTTTGAGTAATTCTGTAGCTCGTCATATTTATGGATCTGCCCAAACCATTATGATGTGCTTATGTATTTACATGTGTTGACAAGTTTGATGAATGTTTGACTTATGTGAATTGTGAATTGGTTTGACAAGTTGAGAAATATATGTTTTATGGATTTTTGTGAGAAATTGCTATGATTATGAAGGTTTTCAATAGTTTTTGCTTATTACCAATTATAAAACTGTTACCCACGAGCTTTAAGCTCACCCCCATTCCTTCCCCTCTCCAGGTGACGAGCTTGGGATTTAGTGAAAGAAAATAGAGGCATCACTCCAAAATTTGCATCTTTTTGTGTTTTAAGCTAGATTTGTAACTACAAGGCTTTAGTTGCATTTTGA
>JANZXV010000400.1:0-10041 GCA_027576455.1 Erythroxylum roigii | reverse complement strand
TTTCCACTGAAAATGAAAATTGAAAATATATGCAAAAAATCAAGATAGAAAACAAAAAACTGTTTTCTGAAAGTAAATGCACCCTTAATATCTTAAAAAGTTATTTATACTAATACCATTACTATTTTGACAATGTTTTAAAGAAGCAAGAATTTTATTTAAAATGATTTTTAAATAGAGCCATTATTATTTTGGTTTGATGGTAAATACTTTTAGTTGACAATGAAGAACCACAAATATGAAGTACTCACTTGCATCACCATTAACTTTATGACTGAGCTTAGGAGCTTGACCTTTGATGAATGAGTTTATATGAAACTTAGAATCTTCATTGTAAAAGTTATAAGAATACCATTAATGAGCACGAAAAATACTATGACTTAATAAATAGGATTCTATACATTTAATACCATGTGTATGTATAAGAAAAATACCATAATACAACATAAGTCACATATTTACCTTAAAATAAGAATGTTATCAATGAGTATAAAGAATAATATGGTTTAGTTAAAACTATACGAAACTTTCATATATTCAACACTGTGCTTATGTACAAAATATACCATCACTTATAATAGACAAGCCACACGTTCACTTTAGAATGATAATAGTATCATTTAATATTAAGGTTTCATGTGCTAATACAAACTAAACAAGAATTTCATGCATAAAACACCATGCTTATGTTCAAAAAATACTTCCCACCTACCACTTATAATAGATAAGTGAAACGTTCACTTTAAAATAAAATATCATCACCAAATAAGAAGAATATCATGGCTCAATAAAACTATGCTAGGATTCTATACATCCAATATCATGCTATTTGTAAAAATTGCCCACTACTCATAACAAATAAGTGACATGTTAACCTTAAAATGAGAATACCATCACTTTAATATTAAGATACCATACTTCAATGAAAACTATTCCATATCCTCGTATATCCAATGCCATGCTTATACACAAAAAATACTAATCATGAAGGATAAGTCACATGTTCACCTTCAAATAGTAATACCATCAATTAGCATGAAAAATATTATGGCTTAGGTAAAAATATACCAAACTTTCATGCATCTAATACCACACTAAAAAACTACCATCTTCGATAACAGATAAGTGACACATTCACCTTAGAATAAAAATACCACCACTTTAGTATTAAGATATCACGCCTTAATGAAAACTATGCTAGATTGTCATATACCCAATACCACACTTATGTTTTAAAAAATACTATTGTCCATAACAGTTAAGTCACACATTCACCTTAAATGGTAATACTATCACTGAGTGCAAAGAATACCAAGCTTAGTTAAAACTATACTAGACTTTTATACATCCTATACCATGCTTATGTACAAAAAATTATCACCATTCATAATAGATAAGTCACATGTTCACCTTAAAATGAGAGTAAAATCGCTTAAATATTAAGATATCAAGGTTTAATAAAAGCTATAGAAGATATTTATACATTCAATACCATTATTATGTGCAAAAAAATCAACACCCTTAATAGATAAGTTACATATTCACCTTAAGATGGTAATACCATCATTAACTATGAAGAATACTGATAGAAAGTAATTTTAATATTTTAAACTTCAAGTGCCTAATATAATTGTAACTACCACTAGCAAGAATAGGTCGATCCTATAAAGGTTAGAATTACTAATACTTACCATCTTTCTATTATCTAGACTAAATGATTATGGTGTTTAAGATAAATCAAAGACAAAATTAAAATAATAAAGTAAAATAGATCAACATAATTAACTAACATGAACAAAGATTAAACTTAGAAACAATTAAGGAAAACATTGGTACTTAGACTTTGAATGCCCCTAAAACTTCTTGAGTAATAATTATTTCACTAATCAATTTGAACTTTAGTTCATTGGATTACGAAAATTCCTATCTTATGCTAATATCTTTCTCATGACTATTAACACCTAGCCCTATGTTGATTAACTAAAACCTCTTTCTAGTTTAAACCCCTAAGATTGCATTAATTGATTCGTAAATTTCACTTTTAGGTTTGAACCTAATCTAAAGGATTCATGTTGACCTATCTCTAGTTTGCATGCAACTCCTTTCAATTATAATAGATCTACTCATACAAGAAGGATTTCTTAATCTCAATTGCACCAATTCATACATGAAATAATACACTAGCAATATTAATTCAAGGATAATTAAAAAGACACAATTGAATATTAATAAAACTAAAGAATGAATTAAGTTAAAATAAAGTCACTATAAGGTCTATGATAGGGTTCATCTAATCCAATTACTAATAAAAGTTTAGTTAATAATCATTATATCAAGACTAAAGAACAAATAGAAAGCTAAAAGCACTATAATGAAATCCCTTTTAATCTTCATGAACTCTACTTTAGCTTGATAAAAATCCACCCCAAATATGTTTCTTTGCTTGTTCTTCATTCTCTTTATCATTCCAACCCGTCAATATGTCTTTTCCAAACCCCCTTGAACCTCATACAAATCCCTTTTTAACTTCCTCTCAATTTTCTCTTCGTTTTATCCATTTATAGCTCAAATTTAGAGTTTTTAGAGTGGACATGGTCATTTACACAGTTGTGTGCATGACTGTGTGTTGTGCCCAAAAAGTTCTAAAAATGACGTAGGCCATCCTATTCGCAAGTATACGAGGTAGTTGTAGTGATTACCTAAGGTCGTCTCCCACGTAGGTGAAATTGGTTCACTTAAATTAATTTTGAACAAAAACAAAAATAAAGGCAATCCTAAACATTCTATTCCGTTTTGTTGTGTGAAGGCTTTTAAAGAAAGTCACAAAATAGTTTGAAAAGCAAATTATTCAACCGGAAGCAAAGATGAATATATTAATCGAATTGGAAGACTCTTGAGAATTAACTTCACTAATTTAATCTCCTATGCATGAATAAGGGGAAATGATTGGATAATTGTCTTACTAAATTAACAGTCGGATTCTAAGATTAACTCAAATAATAGACTAAATCTAGCTTTCGAATTCGATAAGTTATTATTCGAATTAATTAAGGAAACCTGACTACTAAGTTGATATATTTCTAATTCATAACCTAAGCGTCTATAGTTTCTAGTTCCATATTAAACTTCTCCTCACGGTCCTTCGTTTAATACTAAAATGATGCAAAGTTTGGCCGTGCTATTACATCCATTCAGCTAAAAAACCACAGCAATAAGACAACAAAATTGTAACTCAATTATGCATAGTCGACTAAAATAACTACATTAATTCTCAAGAAAAGAGATCAGCCCTTCACGGATGTCACAAGATTCATCATCATTAAACACTTCAGTCCCATCTTTATCAGTATAAGTGAAGTATTTAAGCAGTAAACAAAGTAAATATCCAAGATAAACTGTCAAAAGTTACAGAATATGGTTTGGTTAAGCTAATAGAATAAGAAATCCAATAAACAACAAACAACAATGCAACAAATAAGGAACAGAGTAAGCAAACAAAGGTTGTCATATGAATGAGTCACAATGGTTTCCTGTAACTCTTAATCCTTTTGCATTAGCTTTCGCCTTCTGCTTTTGGTTAATGTTCACCAATACAATTGAATGCTCCCACTGCCTTAACCTCTATTGCTCTTCTTCTTCACCGACTCTCTATTTCTCTTCTCTTCTTCCTTTCTTTCTCTTTATCCCTCTCTTCCCAAATGTGTCTATCTGTGTAGAATGAAGAATGGAATGAAAGATGTTGCCGCCACCCTCTTATCCTTTCTATTTGCATCCTTGCCTAGGTTTAGGTTTTTGTGCCCCTTCAACCTATAGTTGCCGTGTAATAAAACACATGGATTAACATAAAACTTTGCACGAGGGTGAGTATGGTAGTCACAGATGTGACGCATTGTGTAGTCATGGTCACGATAGGGAAATGTTTAGTCCCCACTGTGACTAAACCTTCATGCAAAATTCACAAAATAATCCAATTAAGATTCATGCAACATCCACACCAATTTCACTCAATCTATCTCACATTTAGATCAAAATACAGTGATTTGTAACCAAAATCAAGATATGAAGGCAATTAAAAGCAATAGAAACTAGACACAATAATTCTCCCACACTTAAACTATGTTTGTCCTCAAGCATATTAAAGAACACTAGACTATAAAAGAACAAACAATGGAAACAATAATTTTCTCAAATAATAGTCAAGGATATCAATGATCATTTCAATAAACACAACCTAAGAACTTGAAACTCATAATACTCAATGAACAAGCTATTCTTCGCATATTTAGTCAAAATCAACAAGCACTTCAATTCAAAGAACCATCAACAAGTGTGATAGACACTCACTCCACTCTTCTCCTTTCAAGCATTCAAAGGTAGAGTATATTCACTCATCATTCATTTCAAGTAAGGCATCTACCATAAGCTTGCTCACTAATCCAATATCCACTACTCATATCAAATAAAAACATCATTCCAAAGGTCTTTATTTTGATTGTAATGGGGCCCGGTTGAGAGTAGGAAAAGAGGAAAAATGCAGTTTAAAAACACAAAAAATGAGCATTTAGTAATATAAATAATGAAGTATAAAACACTCAATTCTTTCCTTTCAAGTTAATAAGATTGGCACTCCCCTTTTTATGTCTCTCCTGTTTCCTTTCATTTTTTTATTCTTCTCTTCGTTCCTTTTCTTTCCTTTTCTGTTTGTGTTTCTATTTCTATTTCTGTTTCTTTCTCTTTTCTTTTCTATTTTCTCTTTTCTTTTTTTATTTATTTGTTTTAAACAAGGAAATCAAAAGAAGAAAAATATAGAGGAGAGATAAAAATTTCTACAACCATACCCATCCGTAACACAATAGCCATCTATATGCTATGATTCCCACTCAATTTTAACCCTTTCAAATGCTCAACTTGCGCTTATGGTAGGTGTAATGAATATGATAAACAATCAAGGCCAAGACTCATATTTTGGGTTTAAAGAAAGAAATGGTTTATGTTAAGCTCAAAGAGGCACACTAAGGGTAACATTAGGGTGCCTTTTTAAGCAAAAAGGGTAAATCCTAATTGCCTTCATCATTTCATTGTTTGCATAAGATTATATGATCTCGACTAGTATTTGCAGGAAAGTTCTAGAGTTCCCTAATCATGAAAGAACACTCTCAACAAAGAATACTTAAATTTGGTGTTTAATAGTTCAAAAAGGCTCAAATTCTTACCAAAGAAAAGTGACATTCATCTATCATAACAAACTAATGTCCTTTTAATCAAAATCTAGGTTAATTAGTCTAAGCATGCAAATATACTCATTCACTCATATTATACATTTCTAATCCATATCGAGTTCATTTAATAACCATGCATCTCTAACTACAAAATGGGAAAACAAACATATAACATAAATAATAATTTTTAAAAAACTAATACTCCTCCTGCCTCCCCAATTGTTCAACATGTGATGCAAAAAACTAAAAGAGGGATCTAATACACAAAATAACACAAAACTAAAAGAAATTAAACTAACAAGCAACAAAGAAAGGGATAGAAATACGATAAAAATGTGGGGGTGATCACTGTGTTGATCTGGTGTGGAACGTGGTGTACTGAGTCAAGGAATAAAGACAACTGCAAGGAAAACAGATAAAAGAGACAGAGGAGTAAGCCGACGCACACAAAGAAAAAAACTAAGTTAAGGGTCACTAAGAAAAACAACAACCAATAAATAATTGAAAAACAAACAGAAATTAAATGGGTTGCTTCTTTAACGTTTTGTAGCTGGACGCCTCAATGGTCATGCTTAAGATGGGTCACTCAAAGTGATTGATTCCACTATTTCCTCCTTTTCATTTGAATCTGTGTCCAAGAATCCCCCAAGTACTTCCTTTGTTGCATCCATTAGTAATTGGCATCATTCATCACTCTCTTTAACTAAGTCCAGCTTCTTTTCTTCTTCTTCCTGCAATGCAAAATGAAAATCCACAACATTAACTTGATCAACAAACGAACAGTCTTTATAAATAGTAATAGTAGAAATAGTTCAACATTAAAGATCGAAAATTCTACTACTTCTCCCAGAACAATCATGCTCAGTTTCCCATTCTTCACATCAATCAAAGTATTTGAAGTGGCTATAAAAGGTCTCCCTAGGAGTATGGTGTGTTCCTTCCCTCGATGTTTAACCTCCTCCACGTCTAAGACCACACAGTCTATAGGAAAAATTAATCCTCCAACTTTCACTAACAAATCCTCCATTACTCCTTTTAGATAACAATTTGGCTTTAAGCACATATTGGTAGGTTTTAACTATCCTAGATCTAGTTTCCCATAAATAGAATGGGGCATAAGGTATATACTTGCTTTAAGTCAAACATACCTTTAAATTCATCCCTATTACCCATTGATACTTTCATGATAAAACGTCCTGGGTCTTTTAGTTTGGGGGGTAAATGCTGCTGCAGAGTAGTACTTGCTATTTCCAAAACTATCACCTTTTCGTTAGGCTCAAACTTTCATTTCTTGGTGCTTAGTTTCTTAAGGAACTTGACATAAGTCAGAATATTCCTGATCACATCTAGTAAGGGCAAATTAACATTGACCTTAGAAAGCATGCTATATAGATAGGAAGACTGCTCATTTTGTTTCGATTCCTTAAGGCGGCTTGGATATGGAATTAGTGGTCGATAAGGATTCGTCGCCTTGTGCAATTTTTGTCCTTCATTGTTCTTGGTGTCATGCTTAAGTTGGTTACCCTTTTGAATGTGACTTGAAGAGTTTCTCCCATTGCTTTTCTCATTTTGCTCATCTTCTTCTTTGGTGAGACTTTCCTTCTCTTGATTATCAGTATCAGGCAACTCAAAAGGAAACCCAACATGATTGTCAATCACTTTATCACTTCTCAGAACGGTGATCGCTTGGGCTTGCTCGGGTTGACCGGGAAACCTTCCCTTTTGATTGTTATGCATTTAAGTTGCAAGTTGTCCCATTTGAATCTCAATCCTCTTTACAGATGCTTATAAGGAGTCAAATCTCTTGTTTTTCATTTCTTGATTTTGAGTTATGACCTAAATGAATTCATTTAGGCTTTCCTCCAAGGAAGACTTTCTCAGTAGGTTGTCATTTTAGGTTTGTCTTTGGAATAAGTTTAGCCTTTGAAAATTCTGATATGTGGTTAGGCTTGCATCAGTGGATTATTGGTTTTCCAGGAGAAATTAGGGTGGTTTCTCCAGCTAGGGTTGTAGGTATTTCAGTGTGGATCATTTCGCTCCTTTGGTTGAAAATCGTTAAGTGAGTTAACTTATTCTTTCCCACCTGCCAAAGGTTCGTAAGAATACTAACAAATATTAGCTCTATAACAAAAGTTAAATAAATACCACACACCTCTTGATTTGGAACACTTTGGTGTAGCCTTGTAGTTAGCATCTTCACATGCCTTGTCAACGCAGCTAACTGCATAACCAATTCTTGATTTGAGTTCACTTCATAAACTCCAACTCTTCTTCCCCTAACGCTCTTTTATTGAGAATTGGCCCCCAACATTTTGAAGATTTCATACATTTCTTCGACCGTCCTCTCTCCTACAGCTTCTCCTGTTGCATTGTCCACCATGTATTGGCACTGCTGCGTCAACTCATCATAAAAGAATTGGTTTAGCATATAAAGCGAAAAATGATGGTGTGGACATTGTATCAGTAAGAGTTTAAAATGTTCCCATACCTCGTGGAATGGCTCTCCTTCTATTTGAGTGAAGGTAGCTATCTTGGTGCGTAACTTAGTTTTTTTTATGGGAATAGAATTTTCCTATGAATTTGTTGTACACCTCTTCCCATGTAGTCAATGAATTGGGGGTCATTAGCCACGCCTTGGCCTGATCCTTCAATGTGTATCGGAAGCACCTTATCCTGAGTTTATCCTTATTTAGGCCATCTAAAGGGAATGTTTGGAGAGTGGTATAGAATCCCCAAATGAAATTTAAAGGGTCTTCATTAGGAACCCCATAGAAAGATGGTAGAATATTGTAATGGATGCTTTTCAATTACTAATTTCGAGTTGCCTCTCCCAAATGTATACACGATATCACAGTACCAATCACTGGTTTGGCGTACTCCTTCATCACCAATTGCCTTTCACCCATCTTATGGTTATTCACTTGATCTTCATGCTTGGGTTCCTTGCAATTGTCTTTAGAGTCCCTTTGAGGTCTTCCTCGTCGATGTATGTTATCAATAAAAGGCGTAGGTTCACTATCCAGAGATATCCTTCCTAGCATAAACCAAGTGAATTTACTACCTAAAGTTCTCTTACCTAATACAAACTAACTACGAAGAGCACTAAATTAATAACGAAAATTACAAAACACGTTAATAAAATAACACAATAAAACATGCATGTATGAACAAACGCAAACAATCAAATAATTTAAGCAAATAAAAACAATCAAAATTAATTCAAGTTCAAAACACTAAACACCTCCCCGAAAATGATGCCAAAAACTTGTTGTGCCTAAAAAGTTCTAAAAATTACCTAGGTCATCCTACTTGTAAGTATACGAGATAGTTGTAGTGATTACCCAGGGTTGTCTCCCACGGAGGTGAAATTGGTTCACTTAAATTAATTTTGAATAAAAACAAAAATAAAGGCAATCCTAAACATTCTATCCTGATTTGTTGTGTGAAGGCTTTTAAAGAAAGTCACAAAATAGTCTGAAAAGTAAACAATTCAACCAAATGCAAAGACAAATATATTAATCGAAATGGAAGACTCTTGAGAATTAACTTCACTAATTTAATCTCCTATGCATGACTAAGGGAAAACAATTGGATAATAGTCTTACTAAAATTAACAGTCGGATTCTAAGATCAACTCAAATAATATATTAAATCTAGTTTTCGCATTCAATAAGTTATTATTCGAATTAATTATGGAAACTTGACTACTAATTACCACTTAAGTTAATATATTTCTACTTCATAACCTAAGCATATATAGTTTCTAGTTTCATATTAAACTTCTCCTCTCGGTCCTTCATTTAATACTAAAATGATTCAAAGTTTGGTCATGCTATTACATCCATTCAACTTAGAAACCACAAAAATAGGACAACAAAACTGTAACTCAATCATGCATATTCAACTAAAATAGCTATATTAATTCTCAAGAAAAGAGATCAGCCCATCACGGATGTCACAAGAGTCATCATCATTAAACACTTCATTCCCATCTTTATCAGTATAAGTGAAGTATTTAAGTAGTAAACCAAGTAAATAACCAAGATACACTATTAAAAGCTACAAAGTATGGGTTAGGTTAAGCTAACATAATAAGAAATCCAGTAAACAATCAAGAGAAATGCAAAAAATAAGGAATAAAGTAAGCAAACAAAGGTTGTACTATGAATGAGTCGCATTGGTCTCCTGCAACTCTCAATCCTTCTACATTAGTTTTTGCCTTTTGCTTCTGGTTAATGTTCACCAATACAACTGAATGCTCCCACTGCCTTAACCTCTGTTGCTCTTCTTCTTTACCGACTCTCTTTGTTTCTCTTCTCGTCTTCCCTTCTTTCTCTCAATCCCTCTCTTCCTAAATGTGTCTATTTGTGTAGAATGAAGAATGGAATGAAAGATGTCACGTCCACCCTCCTATTCTTTCTATTTGTAGCCTCGTCTAGGTTTAGGTTTTTGTCGGACCCTATTCCCGGAGCCCAACGGTCCCAAGACATGAGCCTTACTGAGACCCATTCCCGAGACATGAGCCTTGCTGAAACCCTAAAACTGACACTTACTGCTAACCCACATTGGTGGTGAGCATACACCAGTCCAAACTCACAATAAAAATCTGTTCTTATGAAATCCTTAAAAAAATAACTTTCCCAGCGCATGTCCGTTAAACGGACATGAGTGTCCGTTAAACGGACATGAACTGAGCTCGGAGGCCATTTTGACCTGACTCTGTCCGTTAAACGGACATGTGTGTCCGTCTAACGGACAAACACTGGACAAATGGTCCAAGTTCACCCGAATCTGTCCGTTAAACGGACATGTGTGTCCGTCT
>JANZXV010000350.1:0-10043 GCA_027576455.1 Erythroxylum roigii | reverse complement strand
TTAAGTGGCACATGCTTGTCACATGGTATTTTAAGTGAGTTCTCCCAATTGGACTCCATGTGGGCCTTTGGACACTTTATGTTGGGCTTCAAGGAGTAAGGCAATGCCTCTTGGACCTTTATGAGATGGAATTTAGCTCTCAACAATATGGGCTGTATCTCTTGAAGGTCTTGGATTAAACAATTCAATGCTTGCTTCATTGTTTTGACCCTAGCTCATCATTGGGCCTCCAATATCTTGTAATGGATCTTTGGGAACATTAGACTTGAATTTTGGGCCTATGATATGGTAATTTTGTTCATACCCTTGCCTTGAACATTCAAACTTCAAATCTGATCCAATTTCAGATCCTAAGCCTCCTTTTGCAAGCTCATGTCCATGCAAGTCACGTCCTAGGCTTCCTTGAGGTGAATCACACCATGGATGCTTCTCTTCTTGTCTTTCACATGCCCATGGTTCTCCATCATTCCCTCCCTCCTCGAAAGGATTTGTCCTCGAATCTGCAGCATCAAAGAGGGATAAATCAGATATATTGAATGTAGCACTAACATTACCATAGGAGCTAGGCAAATCAATTTTATAAGAATATGATTAATCATTTCTAAAACTTGAAAGGGGCCATCTTCTCTTGGTTTTAGCTTAGATTTCCTTTATTATGGACACCTCTCCTTTCTCAAGTGCACCCAAACTCAATCACTAGATTAAAATATAGTACGCCTTCAGCCTTTATTGGCTTGCTTTGCGTATTGTTCATTTCTCCTCTCAATGTTGGCTCTAACTTTACCATGCAACTCCTTCAAAAATTTAGCCCTTTTCATACCGTCAAGGTTAGTAAACTCATTAGAAGGCAATGGAAGAATTTCCAAAGGAGTCAAAGGTTTAAACCCATAAACAATCTCAACAGGAGAAAATTGAGTAGAAGAATAAATTGCACGATTATAAGCAAACTCAATGTGTGGGAGACACTTTTCCCAATTCTTTAAGTTCTTTTGGATGATCGCACGTAACAATGTTGTCAAAATTTTATTTACCACTTCAGTTTGACCATCCGTTTGAGTATATGCAACAGTAGAAAACAAGAGTTTAATGCCAAGTTTATTCCATAGAGTTCTCCAAGAGTGACAAAGAAATTTCACATCTCTATCACTCACAATAGTCTTTGACAACCCATGCGATCTTACAACCTCTTTAAAGAACAAGTCAGTAACATGAACAACATCATTGGTTTTAGAGCAAGTAATAAAGTGAGCCATCTTGCTAAATCGATCAACCACCACAAAGATAATGTCCTTTCAACTAGATGATCTAGGCAATTCAAGCACAAAGTCCATAGATATATCAACCTAAGGATGAGAGGGGACTGGTAAGGGAGAATATAAACCATGTGATTGAACCTTAGATTTTGCATGCCTACAAGTAATACATTTAGCACAAATAGAAACAACATCCTTTCTCATGTTAGGCCAATAAAAATGTTCATGCAAAAGAACTAAAGTTTTCTCAACACAAAAGTGACCCATTAATCACCACCATGTGTCTCTCTAACAAGTAATTCATGCATAGAGCACGATGGAATGCAAAGTTTATCTTTTTTGAATAGAAATCCATCAAATATATAGAAATTATCATTACCATGCTTTTCACAAGATTTTCAAATTTCTGTAAAGTCACAACCAGATTCATACATGCCTTTCAACATGTCAAAACCAAGTAATCTAGCATGCTTAGAGCTAAGAAGAGAGTATCTCCTAGAAAGAGCATCAGCCAAATGTTTTCTTTCCCTTGTTATGTTTGATAACATAAGCAAAAGTTTCAATAAATTCCAGCCATCTAGCATGTCTCTTGTTTGACTTATCTTAGGACTTTAGAAATTTCAAACTTTCATGATCAGAATAAATAATAATTTTTTTTTGGCCACAAGTAATGTTGCCAAGTCTCTAAAGACCTTTTTAAAGCATACAACTCTTTATCATAAGTGGAGTAATTTAAAGCAGCACCACTTAGTTTTTCACTAAAATAAGCAATGGGTTTAGAATCCTGCATTAAAACAGCACCAATGCCTATTCCAGAAGCATCACATTCAACCTCAAAAACTTTAGAAAAATCAGGAAGAATAAGAAGAGGAGCATTGGTCAATTTTTCTTTCAAGGTATTAAAAGCAACCTCTTGTGAATCACCCCATTTAAAATTCACATTCTTTTTTACCAATTCATTCAAAGGGGCAGCAATAGTAGAGAAGTCCTTCACAAATCTCCTATAGAAGCTAGCCAAGCCATGGAAGCTTCGAACTTCATTCGCATTCTTGGGAGTTGGCCATCTCTAATTGCCTTCTCTTTCTCTTCATCAACTTGAAGTCCTTTAGCACCTACAATAAAACCAAGAAACATAACAGTATCCATGCAAAAGGAACATTTTTATAAATTGGCATAAAGCTTATTCTCTCTTAAAAGTTCAAACAAATCATGCAAGTATTTCACATGATCATCTAAACTCCTAGAATACACTAGAATATCATCAAAATAGATAACCACATACTTTCCAATAAAAGGACAAAACACATGATTCATCAAACTCATGAAAGTACTAGGTGCATTAGTCAAGACAAAAGGCATAACTAACCATTTATTCATCCCAAACTTAGTTTTGAAAGTAGTTTTCCACTCATCACCCTTTTTTATGCGAATTCGATGGTACCCACTTCTAAGGTCAATTTTAGAAAATATACAAGCATCATACAACTCATCAAGCATATCATCTAAACGAGGGATAGGGTAATAATATTTCACTGTGATTTTATTGATGGCTCTGTAGTCAACACACATTCTCCATTTGCCATCTTTCTTAGGAACAAGTATAATTGGCACAGCAGATGGGCTCAATCTTTCTCTCACAAAGCCCTTTTTCTTAAGCTCTTCAACTTATCTTTAAATCTCCTTAGTTTCTTCCAGATTAACTCTATACGAGGGCCTATTCGGAATTGAAGCTGTGAGAAGAAAGTCTATATGGTGCTCAATACCTCTCAAAGGGGGTAATCCATCAGGAATGTCCTCCACAAATAAGTCGCTAAAGTCCTGCAACAAAGACAAAATGCTAGATGGCAAAGATGGATTAAGCTCATTAATGGTTAAGAAAACATATTTATATAAAAGTATATAAGATTCTTCACATTTTTTCCAGCAAATAAAGTCACTCTCTTTTCTTCATTCTTTCCACTTGTTTTATTTTCTCTCTTTTTTTTCTTTCTTTCTAACCTCTCTCTCTTTCTTTTCTTTTGCCCTTAATTTGCATTCTTTCTCAATCCTCACTTGATCCTCATAAGCTTGAATGGGCCTAAGAGGTTTCAGCATAGTATTTTTACCATTGAAAGGAAAGGAATAACAATTTTTATATCTATAATGCCCAACTTTTCTAACAAATTGCCATGGCCTACCAAGCAAAACATGTCCACCATACATAGGTGCAACATCACATAAAATCTCATCATGATACTTGCCAACAGAAAATGCAACCATTACTTGTTTGGTGACTTTCACCTAGCCAAAATCATTTAGTCGTTGCAATTTATATGGTTTAGGATGTTTCAAAATAGGAAAATTAAGCTTGTCGACAAGTAAATTGCTAGCGACATTGGTACAACTTCCACCATCTATGATCATGCTACAAACTTTACCATTAATGAGCACCTTATATGAAAGATGTACTTACGTTGCTCTTCTTCAAGCTCTTCTTTTGGTTGGATATTAAGAGCACACCTAGCCATAAGGGCTTCACCAACCTCAACATCACAATCAACATCAGAAGCATCCGTCTTCACCAACCTCAACATCACAATCAACATCAGAAGCATCCGTCAATGGAGGCACACCATCATAATAATCACTTTCACTACTTTCACTAGCAACATCACCACTTTTAAGTAAAATTGATAGTTCATTTTTTAGGGAATTGAGAAGTAATATGACCAAAACCTTGACATTTAAAGCACTTAACTTTATAAGAAGGATTAGAGAAGAAGAGGGTTTAGAGTCATTTTTACCCTTAGGATTTGGAGTAGAGAATTTACCCTTACTTTCCTCTTTTGCCTTGATGACTTCCTCAACATTGGACTTAATCATGATGATCTCCATCTCTTGGTGGTACTCTTCAATGCTCATAGTCCTTGCCTCAATCTTTGCAGCCGCTTAAACAAGTCTCGACAGTAATGACTTGGAACTAAGCACTTTCTCATGATGGCTTTCATTTATTGCCATATGTAAATTGGTCTTTCAAGATTCCTCCTTCTATTTATCTGCAATTGATCCTACCAAATACTAGCATAGTCACACAATTCAATAGTAGCAAGTTTTATCTTTTTCTTTTCACTATATGTATGACACTCAAATGCATATTCTATTTTCCTCTCCCACTCGAAATATAATTCAGGATCATTTTTCCCTTGAAAGGAAGGATTTTCAATTTTATGTTATCAAGTTCATTACGAGAAGAAGCTTGTCTATCTCTCCTAGTGTTGGGGCCTTCATCTTTGGGTTGCACATCTTCATCTTCTCCATGGAACACTCTTCTAGGACCTTTGGAGTTTGACGTGGATTGGATGTCATCTAACCTGGCATTCAACCTTCGAAATTAATCTTGCAAAGCCATCATAAAGACTTTAAGAACTTGCTCATGTGATTCATCTTGTTGAGACATGTTTATGAATTCCAAAATGTTAGTGAACAACAAAAACAATATGGACCTCACCACTTAACCTCACGTGTATACATTCAACAGATGTCAAACAACTCGTGTTTCACACAAAAATTAGCTTTTTCTATAATGCAAACACTCTTGCCTTTTACCACACAACTTGTTTTCTATAGTATCCTTTTCTAAAACAAGACACATTCAAATAGAACCAAGTGGCAGCCAAGATTAGAATCCCAAGAAAAAATTCTCAAAGAATCCAAAAGGGGAAACAGAGTGTGGAAAAAAAAGTATAAGGAATGAATTAAGGAAGTGATTATCTCAAGGAAAGCCAAACTTGAAGCTAAAGAAAGATGAATGAGGCAAGAAATGAAATAGGAAACTAGAGACAAAATAGGAAATTAATTTAAATAAGAAAGTGAAGCAAGTAGGAAAGTAAGCAAGCTCCAAGAAATACAAGATAGGAAAGTACTTGCAATTCTAGTTCAAGCAACAGGAAAGATTTTTCTTTATTTGATTGTAATTAGGAAAGTAGAAAACTTGGACTTCACTTCTCTAAAAATTGCAACACACTCTGATTGTTTTCTTCTTCTTTTCTGATGAATTTCATTTTTTTCTTTTTTTTGACTTCTACCTTTTTTCACGTAATTTGAAGTTCACACAAACAAATATGGAAGCAAAGCAATTTTTAGAAGCTGGATGCTCTCAAATTTCAACTTCGTGTAACTTGCCCTAGAAAGCTTGGATTTGAATGATTCCAAAACGAGGAGAAAGAAGAGATTTTGAACTTGAAGAAACACCTATTATTCTGCCAAAAACTCAAACAAAAATTGAACGAATCGGTGGGTGAAAAACGGACAGAGAAGAATAACAAAAATAAACAACAAAAGGATAGTTATTTGAAGTCTGGCAACCAAAGCGCTCTGATACCAAATGATGGGAGACCCAATAGGAACTTGTCCTAGAGAACCTTCAACAAGATGGAGCTATGCCCGAGAATGGCCAGAATCACGTAAACACACGAAATCAAAAGAAACAAAATTGAAAAGATAGTGATCGTGGCTTTATCGTTTTGATCTAAGATCAACCCTTGGGAACCGAATCAAAAGTGATAAATACCAAGGATTACAGTATAAGATGCAACCTCGGGTCGACTCAGTTAATCGAAACTGACGAAAAAGGTTTAAGCTAGCCTATAGTCAAAAATACAATTAAAGTTGATAAAAAGGAGTTTGCACGTAGATCAAAATTGAGGAAAATAACTAAAATTAAAGAAAATTATAAAAAGTATCTTTTTGGATTTTTGGGAATTTGAAATAAACAAATGATCAAGTTAGATAAAGTCCTCTTGAAAATGAGCTTAGGCTATCATGGTTCAAATCAAATTATCGAGGAATGAAATCCACTAAGTTTTCAAATGATCAACCCTAAAGGACTCTTTAGGTCCAAGGTTTTAATTAATGAACTTCATTTCCTAAAACCTTGTTAAAAGCATCTTAGTGTGTGAAATGGGCAAGTTAATGCAAGTGGTCAATCGGATCAAGCATGATCATCTATATCAAGCACAACTAGGTAGATAATGAGGATTAATGCAATTATCAAAAGACATATATGAGACTTCATATATTAATCATCAAAGTTCTATATGTAACGAGGTCCATGTCACAAAACATTGTTCAACACATGATTAAACTCTAACCATGCTTCTCTAACTATACTACCGTAAACCCTAACTCAGCGATTTACAATAATAT
This sequence comes from Erythroxylum roigii, assembly GCA_027576455.1. Classification (NCBI taxonomy): domain Eukaryota; kingdom Viridiplantae; phylum Streptophyta; class Magnoliopsida; order Malpighiales; family Erythroxylaceae; genus Erythroxylum; species Erythroxylum roigii. The sequence goes on along the minus strand of JANZXV010000350.1, from coordinate 3,606 downwards.
AATTAAATGTTGACAATGTGGATCACTCCCCTTTGAAGCCCCGGTGAACTCAAGCCATTGCTACATCTTCAAGAGGTCGGAAGCCTTTAGCCTTGCATAACTCCAAGGATCTCCATCACTGCTGAAGTCCCGACGTTACTCATGGCTGCAGAAACTGACGGTGAGGATGATGAAGTGTCCGGTGATAGTAGGTGATGATCAGAGATGGAAAAATATGACATCGCAAACATGATTTACAATGTAGTCATTAAAACAAATATTTATATTACCAAAACATTTGAAAGTTTACAAGATTTTATACAAATATTCTACATAAAACAGTCTACTATTCCTCAGACATTAGCTGATAGACCTTTGAGTCATTTCTTAATCCAAAATTGTTCTTCTAGAGTAACTTAGGAACTAGGTTTCCTCTCACATACCTGAAAAGCCACATTACAATTTTGATGAGTTTTGCGAACTCAGTGAGCTAATCATCATCGATGGATCACTCACATCAAATACACAAATATGTCACATTTAACCAAATTCACAACATTCCTCATCTCAATAAGACATAATGAATGTCACACATTTCATATACTCTTTCAGATCTTATATATCCCAATCAATCACATTAACATCAATTACTCAAATGTAACATATCACTTTGTTATCACAATTTCAGAAATGGACTCTTAATCATATAATTCATAATCATAAATGTACAAATGCAGATGCATATCAGACTCATTCCAGTTTAACTTTGTTGTGAACGAGTGCCTATTTCACTGTCCCATATCCGTTGTGAATACCGAGCTCTTTTTAGTACTTTCCCGTATCCGTTGTGGATACCGGGCTCATTAAATGTTGAGCCTGAGGCTCTGATGCGCATAACTGAGCTTAAAGCTCTTTTCACGTTGGTTACTCCGGTCATAACCCCTTTACGTGAACATGCATAATGTAATGGAGTATAACAGTTCACGTAATATATCATCAGTCACTTTCATTCAATGAGCACATTCAATTTTCACAGTTCATTGGATCTAAGTCCGACATTCAACAAATAGTTGAGCATTCAATTTCCTTACTCACATTCAAATCACAAATACTCCCAATACAATCCTGAATATTGAACTCCTCGGATAATCAATTGTTTAGAATCAATAATATCATAATTATATCAATATCAATTTACTATAAAGGAATTAATTTTAATCAACACAATTTGAACAGAACACATTACTAATCGAAATCTCACATCTAGGTTACCCACTATACATACAATTCAAATAGAAGCACAAATATCTGATTTTACACAACTAGGTTAACTCACAGTACGCTCCAGTATATGCTATTTCCTGGATGGACCAACAATGTATTGATGATGGCGTTCGACTTGAGCGTCTATACATCATACAACACACACAAAATTCACATTACAAAGTCAATCAATCAAATACATATTCACTTATGCATATACATACATGTGCCATATTCAACGCATGCCCAATGAGTATCTCGGGTATGTCTTCTTAATCATAATTCATAATCATTCATATATTGTCACTTGGATATGACTTGTTTGCATTTAGGTTAATACCTTAAGTAGACTTGATCATGCTCCATTCATTAACCATGCATTTACTAACTCTTTTCTAGCATTACAAATATTTCACAAAATTTACAATTCTCATTTATTCATTCTTAAAGCATTATTATTATCCTTCGAAATACATTTGCATTCACATAAATATCTTCATTCCTTCAACACTCCATTATAAACTTAGATGCATTGTTATTCAACATTCTTTTCCTTAAAATATGACTTCAATTCTCAATCAAAACTTATCACACATTTAACCAACTTTTCCAACATCAAATTATGTTCATTTTAAACCTTCATCAAGTCCAAATGCATCATAAGTAAGTACCTTATCCTTAATTGGTTCAAAAATCACACAAAAGAACATTTTATTTACTGCCATACTATTTCCACGATCGTGTATGGCTTCCCATGATCGTGGGATGCGTTATCCAAAAGTCCCCATCCAATTTCTTCATTAGTTTTTTTTTTCAGATTTTCTAAGGATAGATTTCGGGTCAGTTTTTTATGGCCATTGTGACATAGAAAATGAGGTTTCTAGGTAATATCTTCTTCTAAAAAAATGTTCCTATATGTCTTAAGTTTCTAATAAACTAAAGTTCATATGATTTGGTTCATTATTCCTAGAGATATACTAAAAATACTACAGATTGTTCTCAAACAGTGACAGAATCCAAAAACTCAACTTTAAGCCAAATTTCAAAACCCTTAGAGTCAAAAATGAAAATATATTCCTCACGAAAATTGTAGAAATATGTATTTAGTTTAATCTAGAATTAAAATCACCCCATTTGGATATCTACAGGTCAATTTATGGCCAAAATACTGATGTCTGTTTAGCGAAACCACTACAATTAGCTAACGTCTTACACCTTTAACGCCCCTTCACTATAGTTCATCACTTCACCTTCAATTCCACCTTATTCATGCCTCAATTCTACATCAATTTTTTTGTCCAGAACCAATTCATAAATCATTCATTAGGAAACCTACAAATCAATAACTTCCACACAACAAGACTAAACCAGAAATTATCATACAAGGATCATTTTTCCAGCACATATCATCACCAATATCTCATGCATTTCATTGCAATTTAAGCATCATTCCTATACCATTTAACATGCCATAAAACTCATATTGTTACTTACCTATTAGGCTTCCAATTCAACAAAAAACTTCAGATTAAACCTAGTCTCCAAGCAGACAAAATCAACAAAAACTTATGGTGAAAGCAAGGTGATTTTCAGACAGTAAAAATGAAGATCACATTCAGCTAGTTTTCTTGACAATTTGGTGAAGGATTTTGGTGTGGTTTTCATGAAACAAATAGTCTAGGGTTCAAACAAATTTCAGAGGAAAAACTGGAGCAATTTCAGTGAAGGAAAGAAGAAAGGAAGCAGAAACTTGGATGCTGGAATTTGCCACATCAATAAGCTAGCTAGGTGTCATTAACTTACAAAGACGTATGTCTTAAAGCATGCTAGCCATTTGTTCAATAATTCTGCTACCACTAATCCACTCATTATGCTGCCATTTGTCACCCTTTAATCAGTCCATGTATCACTCTAAGATTGGTCCTCATGTCACAAAAGAATTGATCCACTTGTCATTTATTTAGTAGTCCATTTGTCACACATTGAACTATGCCAAATGTCACTCACTTTTTTTTTAGGCTTAATCACCCTAATTTTTTATGTATCAAATTATCTTACCACTTGGCATTTGTCCTAGTCTAAATGTATATTTTAATCCATCAATTTTCCAATCCATAAAATTTAATTCCAATTTACTAATTGAAATTCAATCATACCAAAATTCAAGACATACCAAAACACAATTCACATCATGATCACATAACATTTTTCATACCCCGAGACATGTCAAATGAGTGGATATACTTACTTGTAATGTGTACAAATATCAATTTGTGTATGAATGCTAATGTTATGCATGTATATGCGATGCTTGATCTAGGGTTAAACCCTAATCATGTTCTGGAAAACAGGATATTACAACTC
>JANZXV010000335.1:0-10044 GCA_027576455.1 Erythroxylum roigii | reverse complement strand
CCAATTTGTAGAGGACGTTTTCCCCTTTCGTACACCTCCTCCTCCTTCTCCGCCTTCTGACTTAAATACTCCTCCCAACTCCTCTTCTCCTTTTTTTGTTGTTCCGCAGCTTGCTGATGTGTCTTCCTCCTCGTCCCTGGTGTCCATTGGCCCTGCTCCTAATCCTTCTCCTAAGTCATCCTCATCCTCAACCGAGATGGCTCCTGCCTTCCCTTTTTCCCCTACTACTGAGCATCCTCCTCAGAACACTCATCCTATAGTCACTCGTGCTAAGAATAACATTCGGAAGCCTAATCCGAAACTTTCTCTTCACACTCAGACTCAACCATCTCCGTCGCTTGAACCTACCACTGTGACTCAGGCCCTCAAAGACCCTAACTAGAGGCTGGCTATGTCCGAAGAATTTGATGCTTTGGTCTGTAATGGGACTTGGGAGTTAGTTCCCCTCTCTTCTGCTCAGAATCTTGTTGGCTGCAAATGGGTTTTTCGTATCAAACATAATTCTGATGGGTCTATTGATAGATACAAGGCTCGTCTTGTCGCTAAGGGTTTCCATCAGCGTCCTAGTGTTGATTATCATGAGACCTTCAGTCCAGTAGTCAAGCCCACCACCATTCGCCTTGTTCTCACTCTGGCTGTAAGCCGAGGTTGGACTCTGCGTCAGCTTGATGTCAATAATGCTTTCTTGCAGGGACACTTGTCAGAGGATGTTTACATGGTCCAGCCCTCAGGCTTCACTGATCGGGATCATCCGGATTATGTCTGCAGGCTTCGCAAGGCCATTTATGGGCTTAAGCAGGCCCCTAGAGCTTGGTACTCTAAGCTCCGCCACTTTCTACTATCACAAGGGTTTTACAACTCCCGGTCTGATACTTCTATTTTCATTTACAGTGGCTCTGGTGTTGTTCTTTACCTTCTTGTCTATGTCGATGATATTATTGTCACAGGAAGTGACTCCTTGGTAGTTTAGCGATTTCTTGATGTTCTTGCTGGTCGCTTCTCCCTAAAAGATCTTGGTTCTCTCTCTTACTTCTTGGGTGTTGAAGTTATCCCACACTCTCATGGCCTTCTACTGTCCCAGCGCAAGTACACCTTGGATCTTCTATCACGGTTACACATGGTTGATGCCAAACCGGTTCTTACGCCAATGGCATCTGATCAGCCTCTTACTCTTACCTCTGGTCCTGCTTTTGATGATGTTACTCAATATCAGGCTGTTCTTGGGAGTTTACAGTATCTGACCTTAACACATCCTGACATCGCCTTTGTGGTTAATCGCCTTTCTCAATTCATGCATCGACCAACCACCACTCATTGGGCTGCGGTAAAACGTCTACTTCGCTACCTGTGTGGAACGTTAGACCATGGCATTCTATTGCACAGACATTCTCCTCTCTCACTTTATGCCTTCTCCGATGCTAATTGGGCTAGTGACAAGGATGACTGGATCTCAACTGGTGCCTTCATTGTTTATCTGGGTGGTAGTCCGATGTGTTGGAGCTCTCGGAAGCAGATATCTGTTGCTCGATCCTCCACTGAGGCAGAGTATCGCTCTGTTGCTTCCACTGCCACAGAGATTCGTTGGATTTGTTCTCTTCTCAATGAGCTTGGTGTTTCTCTTCCTACAGCTCCGGTCATCTACTATGACAACATTGGTGCCACCTACTTGTGTTTGAACCCTATGTTTCACTCTCGCATGAAGCACATTGCTATTGACTTTCACTACATTCGGGAACAGGTTCAGGCTGGCTGCCTTCGTGTTACTCATGTTGCCTCCGCAGATCAACTTGCGGATGCCCTTACCAAGCCTCTTCCACGGCCTCAGTTCCTCACTCTTCGGGACAAGATCGGACTCTCTACTAGACCGTCCGACTTGAGGGGGCGTATTGGAGATAATCTCTCCTAAATCTTAGCATTATCCATCGTTATCTCTTGTAATATCTTTTCCATATTTATCCTACAGTCTAGAATGATCTACTGTACATTATTTAACCACAATGTGTTAATGAAATGAAATAACCCTGATTGATATTCAACATGGTATCAAGAGCTAGGTTCCTTCGAAACCCTACAATTTCCTAGTTTTCTTTCTTTTTTTTTCGGCACTGTTTCTGTAACAGCTGCCATGGCATCAGAATTTTCCACGACGGCCACCTCCACTGATCCCCCTCTCATCCAAAATACTGTTGAGCCACACAAGCCCCTCATTGTTCCAAACCTTGCGCATCATACTACCATCAAACTCACACCCTCCAACTACTTATCCTGGCAGAAACAATTCTCCACCATTCTCCGTGGTTATGGCCTTCATGGTTTTCTGGATGGCACCACTTCAAAACCACCACAATTCCTTACTGCAGCAGATGGCACCGTCATTGCCAACCCTGCGTACGAGACATGGACTCGGCAAGATAGTCTCATTCTTGGAGCACTCCTGGGCACACTCACTCCCACTGTCTCCTCCCTTCTTCATCGCGTAGCTACTTCACGTGATGCTTGGATTTTGCTTCATGATACATATGCCAAACCCAGCAGGGGTCATATAAAGCAGATCAAAAATCAAATCAAGACTGCCGTTCAAGGAACCAAAAGTGTATCGGGATATTTGCAATTTATTCAATCTCGGGCTTTTTGACGAATTGCATGAGAAGCTTATCAATCGGGAACTTCTAGTTCGCCTTGCTCTCACTTCACCTCTGCCAAGCGTGCCGGTGACTGCCCATGCCACGACATCTCATTCTCGTCCGCGTGGCCCTCGACATCCTGCCCCGCAGTCGTCTTCTTCACAGTGGCATACCCCGTCCCAGCCAGTACCGCCGAGTTCTCTTCTTGCTCGCCCTAGCCGTTGAAAAGAAAGGGGGAAGCACTCGTTTGGGAGAAATCCAAGCAGGCAAAAAGGTCGCTTGTGGAGACTATGGGACCTGTTGGGCCCTTGTTTTGTGTACCGGGGAGATGAACCTCCCAACTTCAGTACTTCAAGTGAGCACGCGACCACAACCTTAATTGGTATTGTCCTCTTTGGCCACGATTCGAACTCGTGACCTCAAGGTTTTGTTGCTTTTACAAGCACGCCTCGTACCATTGAGCCAGAACTATAAAGATTGGAGATATTACTTGTATAACTGAGTCCCTTGTGAAGGTGATTATGCGCATTAGGCCATTGTCTAGTATATCTTCAATTGCAGACGTTATACCCTTGCTTAGCAGATAAGTTCCACGACTATCAGTCCCTGATGATCTTGATATTCCAGACCCAAATCTATCTGTACAACCTCCTGTCTTTGAGATCATTGAAGCATGTGTTCTATCTTCAGACGCATATAACACCACTATTGGTCTAGAAGAAGAAGAACAGAAGGAAGATGATCGGCCGACTTCATCAAGTGACCTACGGAAGGAAATTGTTCAACTACGAGATGATATGAAGTCACTCAGAAAGGAAGTCAAGGAATTGAAGGATGTATTGACAGAATTTTTGAAGCATCCTCGGTCGTAATCAATTCATTTTTGATTAATAGCAAATAGGGGGAGAAAGGAGACAGAAGACGAAAATCAAAGAATAGAGATAGGGGGAGGAAGAGTGAGAAGAACATGAAGAACTAAAAGAAGAAGGAGAAGTTCTTAAGTTTTATTTTCTCATCTGTACATATTTTTGTCTATCTTACTAATATGATTATTAGTTATCATCAAAAAGGGGGAGATTGTTAAGTCAAAATGACTTTAGATAAAGGATTTTGATGAAGAACAAATAATAATAATGAAGCAAGATATGAAAAGCAGACGGAAGCAAAATAGAAAAGCAGACGGAAGCAAAATAGAAAAGAATCTGAACTTTTTTTTTTACTAATTTGATTATTTGTTATCATAAAAAAGGGGGAGATTGTTAAGTCAAAATGATTTTACGTAGATAATTTTGATGGACAACAGAACAAAAGAAATAGACCAAAGGAGCAAAGCTAAAAATTAGACGGAAGAAAAAGCAAACGAAGCACGGAACACACAAAAAGCAGACTGAAGCGCGGAAACACAAAAAAATAGATGAAACCACTGAAACAAGAATCAGACAGAAGCGCGGAAACAAAAAGGAGACGGAAGCAGATGAAAGTCAGACGATATACCACGTCAGATTACTTATTAGCTTTAGTTGGTTACAGAAGAAACAGAATAAAACTGTCGTGTCGACATCTCTCATCTCTCAACTCTCTCTCTTTCTTAACTTTCAATTTTTGAATTTACTATTTTCATATGTTAGTTTCGAAAATATTTTATAACATTGATTTTCAGTAGTTTTCTAAAAAGAACAAGTTTCTTTAACGAAATCATTTAAAAAGGGGATCAAGAAAAAATATATACATAGTTCAACCCCCCTTCTTGTGCATTTGTATATGGTATGTTAAGTGTGGTATTAACATGTGATTCACTTCATTTATATCATCTGAGCGTCAGGTTAGAGAAGTTAATGTAAACAGTAAAATAGATAGGGAGTGAATGAATCATTTCTAAAACTAAATAATTAGGACAAGACAACAAAACAGTGCAATTATTGCTTTGTACATCCGTCTGTTTTTTACTTGTTCATTTTGTTTCATATGTTTCTGCTGAACCAGTTTACTTGGAACAAAGTTTGGTCCTTGGTTGCTAAATCCTCGAAGAAATCCATCATAGGACCTAGATATGTGAAAAGCGCATTTCTGAATGGTTTTATAAATGAAGAAGTTTATGTTAAGCAACCTCCTGGTTTCAAGGACGTTAAGTATCCGGATCATGTCTACAGAATTGATAAAGCTTTGTACGGCTTGAAACAAGCTCCTAGAGCTTGGTATGATCATCTGAGTACTTTTCTCATTGAGAGTGGGTTTATTAGAGGTTAGGTAGATAAGACACTCTTTAGAAAGAATATTAAGAATGATTTTATCTTAGTTCAAATTTATGTTGATGACGTTACTCAGTACAACAAGAGGAGATCCCGATCTTTTGTGACAACACTAGTGCCATCAATCTGTCAAAGAATCCAATTCAACATTCGAGAGTGAAGCATATTGAAGTTAGACATCATTTCTTATGAGATTACGCTCAGAGTAGGATCGTGAGTCTTCGGTTTGTTGAGACGAAGTTTCAATGGGCGGACATCTTCACTAAACCACTGAGTGAAGAACGGTACAAGGAAATGAGACAGAATCTTAACATGGTTATGTTAAGTGACCAATCGTCTGACACATCACAGGCAAGTTAAAAGGTCGTAGAAGTTAACGGCGTCAGTAACAGTGAGTTACAGCTGGTAACTTCCCTCACAAGGAAGTTTTGGAGGGAAAAATCTCATAGTCTTGAGAATTTCACCTATTCTAGAACACTCCTGATAACCTCTAACATCGACTTTTGAAGTATTCTCAACACAAAGCTCTTCATTTCTAAACCCTTTCAAATCTCTGTAACCGACCTTACCTTTTCAGAAGAACAAATCTGTGCATTCAGTTTCTTACCCACCGAAGAAGCAGATGGAGCAAGCAATGGTTTATGGAAGACATGTTAATTTTGAGTCCCTGAAGAGAGACGACATGGACATTGAGCCAGAGATAATTGCGGCAGGGTGGAGGAAGTTCTTTCAAATTCGAGAAGGTGTATATCTGAATGAAGTGTATGATTTCTGGAAGAACGTGAAGCTGGTAGACAATACTATTGTTTCTGCAGTAGATACACTGTCTATCATTGTGACGAAGGAATCAATTGAGAAGGTTACTGAATATCCATCTGCTGGAGAAAAGCTTACAAGAAAAGCGAGATGGATGACAAAGTTAAGTGTAAAGGAAGAAGAAGTCAATCAATAGTTGTATGGATACAACGACCCAACGGAGAGAAAGACCTCAAGTCTGGTGCCGAAGGCTAGGGTCTTACATGCAATTTTGTTTAATTGTATTCTATCTAGAGCAGGATCAAGGCACTTGGTGACGACGTTGGACAAACAGTGCCTGTTCTATCTGTTGAATCACCGACCTGTTGATCTACCATTTCTGATTTTTCAGTCTATGGTTAAGGCGATGAAAGATCCAAACAATTACCCTTTTGGAATGTTGCTGACAAGGATATTCAAAGAATCTGGAGTCCTTCTGGACAGAGGAAACAGAGTAATAAAGCCTATCAAGAGCGTTATCAACTCTACAACAGTTGGGAAAATGGGTTTAAAGAATCTGGAAAAAGAAGAAGCAGATTCTCAGATTAAAGCAAGAACTGAGGGGGAGCATACCAAGAAGAATTCTCCTACAAAAAGTTCTAAATCTCAACCCAGTGAGAAAATACCCATAACTAAAGCAAAGAAATCATCAGATGAATCCGAGAAAGATAAGATGATTTTTCGAAGAGAAAGCAACCGGGTACGGACTATAGAAGAAGGTGCATTGAAGCAAAAAGGGGAGACACTTCTGAGTGAAATTTCGAAGAAAGCGAGGAGATCATCTAGAGTTTGAACCCTTCGACAATAAGAGGAGAAGAAATTCAGAGAGCTAAGTCAAGTAGAAGACGTAGAGTTAAGAGCACCTCAGGTTACAAGATCGCTGGTGTCAATTTTAAGGGAAGATACAGCCAAACAGGCTGCAGAGTTTGAGAAGCAGAAATCGCAACCTCAAAAGATTCCAAGACTGATTGAAGCAGATAAAAAGGAGAAAATCAGTCAGAAGAAGAGTACTCGTACTACTGTTCAAAAGAAGAAATCAGCAGAACGTAGTTTAGCACAGGTTAATACCTCTCAACTTCTGAGAAAAGAAGATTTGATAATCAGAGTGACTGAAGTAGTTCAACCTGTAAAGAGGAGCAAGTCCATAATCATTAAGGAAACCCCAAAAAGGTTAGTGAAGGTACATTTACAACCTATTCTAGTGAATAGTAGTACAATGCATTTGTTGAACGATGATGAGAAAAGTATGTATAAGTTTCTAAGAGATCAAGGGAACAAACCATACCCTACTCACATGACGAAACAGGCGTACACTATTTTCCTAATCACAAAGGAAACTGTGATAAAGGTTGTGCCTGATCTTCAACCGAAGGCTGTTCGCAATAATGATAAGGGGAAGAAGAAACTATACCCAGAAGGGGTAACAGATGATCTGTCAGCAGATCAAATTGCAGATGAAGTGAGACGTATAGATGCAGCATGTTATGCAGCAAAGAAGATGAAGGGAACGTTCATTTCCCATCACATCTCACAAGAACCAGGGAGTAGTGGCAGCCAACCTACAACCAACGAACCTTGTCTAGTAGGTGGAAAACTGATAAAAGGGACGTACAAAACTATAACCATTGGAGATAGGATTTACATAACTGAGTCCCTTGTACGGATGATTTTGCGCATTAGGCCATTATGCTCAATTGGAGAAGTTTTACATCTGCTTGGAAGAAAAGTTATGAGACTACCTATCCCTGATGATTTAGATCTTCCTGAACCCAACCTGTCTGTACAACCTCCTACCCTAGAGATAATTGAAGCTTGTGTTCCATCTTCAGATGCGTATAGTACAACAATTGCTTTTGAAGATGAACCATAGAAAGTTGATGACTTACGAGAGGACATAGTTAAACTTTAAAAAGACTTCAGGTCCCTCACTCGAGAAGTAAAGCAGATAAAGGACATCATGACATAAATATTAAAGCGTCTTCCATCCTAATCATTTCTGATCAATAACAAACAGGGGGAGAAGTGAGAAAGATACAAGGAAAAGAAATTCAAAAGATTGGGGGAGGAAGAGTGAAGAAAAATGGAATGAAGAACACAAGAAGATATAGTTCTGAAGCTCTTAGTTTTGTAATCTTGTTGAAAGTTATAATATGTATATGATTTTCACTTTACTAATATCATTATTTGTTATCATCAAAAAGGGGCAGATTGTTAAGTCAAAATGACTTTACGTTAATAATTTTGATGAGGAACAAATAATAAAGGTACAGAAAGTAGAGGGAAGCAAATTAGAAAAGCAGACGGAAGCTAAAAAGAAAAGCAGACGGAAGCTAAAAAGAAAAACAGACGGAAGCAAATTAGAAAAGCAGACGGAAGCTAAAAAGATAAGCAAACGAAACCAAATTAGAAAAGCCGATGGAAGCAACTAATCTGATTATTTGTTATCATAAAAAAGGGGAAGATTGTTATTTCATAATGACGTTACGTAAATGATTTTGATGAAGAACAAATAATAAAGAAAAGAAGAAAGTAAGACGGAAGGAGCTAAAGCCAAAAAAATCAGACGAAGGAAAATAGACAGTGTAAAAGGCAGACGATAGCGCGAAAATAGAAAATGCAGACGGAAGCCGTACTAAAACTTCTTAACTTTTGTCCTCTGACTTCAATCAAACATTTTATTCGTCGAAGCTCAACTTTTTTCAACTCGATGAAGTAATATACTTAATTAATTGATATGATAATTTCGGTTAATATAGGATAGACTTTTCTAAATTCAACGTCTAGGAAGCTAATTGGTTGAATGTAGAAAAGTACCTACGAGGAATTAGCGGTAACCAAAATAAGACGATTAAAGTAAGACGATACAAGTAAGACGAAGTTTTAAGACAATTCTTTGCCACTATAATCTGCCAAGAATAGGATCAAGGCATGTGGTGACAACCTTAGACGAACAGTGCCTATTCCATCTATTTAATCGATAACTTGTTGATTTACCATTCCTTATTTTCCACTACATGGTCAACACGAAGAAGGAATTGAATATTAAACCATAGCTTAATATAACATAGGTTTCCATTTAATAGTTATTATAATCTGCCGGATTCATTAATCATTTAATTGAAATGTAAAAATAGTTAAGCAAAGTTTAATCAAAATGATAATTAGCTTAATATAACATAGGTTTGCATTTAATAGTTATTATAATATGACAAAGTTTGTTGGATATTGGACGTATATATACGATATATGACAATAATAATAATAATATTGATTAATAATAAAGATATAGAAAGCAAAGGGAAGCAAATTAGAAAAGCAGACAGAAGCTAAAAAGAAAAGTAGAGGAAAGCAAATTAGAAAAGCAGACAGAAGCAAAGCTAAGTAGAAAGCAGATGCAAAAAGTAGACGAAAGAAAGCAGACGCAAAAATTAGACGGAAGAAAGTCAAGGGAAAAAAAGACGGAAGAAAGTCAAAGCAAAAGAAGACGGAAGAAAGCAGACGAAAGAAAGTAGAGAATCAGTCTGAGTTAGTTTCAAGAAGTAGTTATAGATGAAGTCTATAAATATGAGTAGGAGTCAAAGATTGCAGAAGTTTTCAATGTATATAATCTGAACTTTTTCTTACTAATCTGATTATTTGTTATTATCAAAAAGAGGAAGATTGTCAATTCACAATGACTTTACGTTAATTATTTTGATGAAGAACAAATAATAATGAAAAGAAGAAAGTAAGACGGAAGGAGCAAAGCCAAAAAGTTTAGACGAAAGGAAAATAGACGATGTAAAAGGCAGATGATAGCGCGGAAATAGAAAAAGCAGACGGAAGCGGTACTAAAACTTCTTTTGTACTCTGACTTCAATCAAATATTTTCTTCGTCGAAGCTCAACTTCTTTCAACTGGATGAAGTAACATACTTAATTAATTGATATGACAATTTCGGTTAATATAAGATAGGCTTTTTTAAATTAAATGTCTAGGAAGTTAATTGGTTGAATGTAGAAAAGTACCTACGAGGAATTAGTTGTAGGCAAAATAAGACGATAAAAGTAAGACGTAGTTTTCAGACGATTCTTTGCCACTGTAATCTACTAAGAACAGGATCAAGGCAACTGGTGACAACGTTAGACGAAGAGTGCCTATTCTATCCATTAAATCGACAACTTTTTGATTTACAATTCCTTATTTTCCACTACATGGTAACACGAAGAAGGAATTGAATATTAAAGCGCAGCTTAATATAACATAGGTTTCCATTTAATAGTTATTGTAATCTGCCGAATTCATTAATCATGTTGGACCAATGGTGGTTGACAAATTAATCCTACTTATGTTTTGATAATAATAAAATATATAGAATTGGTTAAGAAATTTATTGC
>JANZXV010000263.1:0-10045 GCA_027576455.1 Erythroxylum roigii | reverse complement strand
AAATCACAATAATATCTAAACTCATGATAAATCATCTTGATCAATTTTAAAAAAAATTCTCATAACTTTTCTTTTAAGCTAATTGTAATAAAATTAATAAAAATAATATTTAGTTCCCTCCCCTGTACATTGTCCTTAATATACCAAGTAAGCAAGAATAATGAAAAACATAGAAAACAATAAAAAAAGAGATAAAGATACTGGTACTCATATGATTACAAAAAAATTGTCAACCTTGTCTAATGCCATTAATATCTATCCGAGGTCAGTGAAATATGATCTCTACTTTAGGCGTACAAGGGTATTGCCAAATCTCGTCTCAAGTAGAGTAATCATGATCCAATCTTGAAAGAATATCAAAATAAACTTAAAGCCATTAGTTTAAAGTTATAAAAACAAATTAAAATCACTATTAAAGATCTTAAAATTATTAAATTCAAACAAAATTACCTAAATATAGATTGTCTCTTAGCAAGAACTTCTTTATGAGTTTTTAAACTAATTTCTTATTTAAACCATTCAATCATCTTAGATTCACAATCAAAGGATTGCTTCCACTCTTTGAATTAAAGCTCATTAGCTTCCTCACATGTTATTAGAAATGGATTGTCCATCTTCCCTTCTTCTCTTTATAAGATATAGGATCACTCTTCATTTCAATTAACTGCCAACATCTCCTCAAGCTTCTTTTTGTTAGAAGGTGATTCTTTATGTAATTGGTATACTTTTGCATTTTCAAAAAAGTTTTACAAATGCTATGTTAACATATAATTTCCTTTTTTCCTGTCTCAAACTTACTGAGGTATGAAATCTTTGGTTTATAGTCTTTGACCACTTCCTTTATTTGACTCCTCATCCTTTTTGTTTTCCTTCTCTTTCTCCTACTTTTCATCATTCTCTTCTTGTACAACAATTTTCTTTGTCTCTTCTGTCTTTGTTTCTTCAACTTATAACTCCCTTCCACTTTTTAAAGTTACTACGTTCATTTGTTCCTTCAAATTTTGCTTGGTGTAGCTAATCAAAGCACCTTACTACCCTTTATACATAAGCTTAATGAGTTATATCTAATCCAAATATCCAAGTTGTGGATGAAGGCTTCTTAATTTTGGAGTAATGGTTTTTTTATTCTAAAGTGATGTTTGAGTACTTTAGAAACAAGCCTTAGTTGTAGTAATAAAGCTTGTCATAAGCTCATCAAGACTTGGCTTGGTTTCTTGATATTGTTGTTCAAGGTATCTAGATAGAGCTTGATTGTTCCATAAAAAGTTAGAATAGTCTCTCCAACCGAGTTATAAATGGTACTACGGTTATTATTTTGAGGCTAGTTCCTCATAAAATTAACTTGCTTAGTTAGTTGCTACATGTTATAAGGCACCTAAATTTCAAGGTTTAGGTGTCCCCCTCTATAAATATCATAACACATTACTAGTGTTTGTTGAGCTATTAAATACATATTATCATGCCTTTTGTTTAAGCTTCCAATATTGCTATAAGCGACAACATAACACAATCTCCCATAGTACATTATTCCACCCATCATGCCATTGTGTTTAGTAATTATAGTATCAAATACCCAAATCCTAAAATTTAACCAACAATCATAAGATTAAGAAAGCACTAAAATAAACAAATACAAAAATACCTAGATTTATATAAATAAATAATGTAAAAAGAAAAGAAAATAATTAAATTAATAAAAATAAAGCTTTTCTAATATCCTAGTCCTTGACAACAACATTAAAACCTTGATGTGATATAAGTGATACATTAAAACAATACTAAAAGAAATCACCTAGGTAAGTGTTCCTATTGATCTTCTAGTATGGCTTAGGTGAGTACGAGTGCTAGTATCATAAAGATTATATCCATTAGTATTAACCATCTTTCTATTATCTAATCTTATAAAATGAATGATTTAGTGAAGGAAAAGATTAAATAAAGTAAAATAAAAATAAGAAACACAATAAACCTGGTCGGAATACTTCTAGTTGGAACCAAAGTTCTGAATACCGTACCGGACTTGGTACCGGATTGGGCACCGTTTCGGGATATTTTTTAATTTTATAAAATGGTCCCTAAATTTTTTTAAAATTGCAAAATAGTCCCTAAACTTTACAATTTATCAAAATTTTATTATCAACTTTACAATTTCAAATTTAATAATCAATTTTACATTTGAGAATTAATTTCATATTTGATTGTTATTTTTACATTTAGGTTTAAATGTTAATTACTAACTTTCAATTTTTACTTATAAGAATCTTTGCATAATACATAATTAATTAATTACATACTACATTACTAAGTACTAACCCCATTTTACAATTTTAAGATTCCAGTTCTAATTTCCAATTCTATTTTACAATCTTTGGCTCTTTGCATAATTACAAATTCATAACAAATATCCATAAATTACTTACCAACCTACGGTATTCTTCAACTCCTCCGATTAAACAATTTCAAATTATCAACTTCAATTAAACAATTCCAATTTCCAAACATTCATAATTTTCATTCAAAAATTTTTCAAAACCGATTCCAATTTCCAAACCTATTCTAAAACAAAACAATCAACATTCAAACGTCAATTCAACATTTCAACTTCAAGTCTTCAACTGTTCAACATCCTCATCAGTTCAACTCCACCCACCGACAACAACTCCACCCATCGACAACACTTTCATCAACTGATCACAAATCCAAGAATCCAACCCATTTCCAAATTCCAATCCAACACACAAAATACAAAATCAATTTACCAGTCAACACACACCCAAAATAATTTGTACACCGTCGGCTTCGAGTTTCACTTGGGTCGTTGTCGGAGGGTCGGTGAGCCGCCGGCGTTGCGAGTTGCGACAAAGGGAGGCAGCAGCGTTGCGAGTTGCGACAAACGGAGGCGAGCAGTGACACCCCCAGAGCACGACAGACGGACGGACGAGAAGAAGGTGAGTCGAGGCGAGCGGCGGAGGGAGGGCAACAGGCAACAGGCGACAATCAAGTGGAGGGCGACAGGCGAACGGAGGGCGACAGGCGGACGGAGGGCGACGGACGATAGAGAAGAGAGAAGAGAGAAGAGAGTGAGACGAAGGTCGGGGTTCGGGAGGGGGGGTAGATTTTTAGGGTTACTTTTTTCTTATTTACAAATTAGTCCCTAGGATTTTTTATTTTTGCGGAATTACTCGAAATTTTCCGGTATCTGCGGTATCGGCCGGTACCGACCATTTTTACCCGGTAAGTTTGCACCCGTTCTAGTACCGGCTTCCGGCCGGAATGAAACGGTATTCTATACATTGGTTTGAAATGCTTTAAAATCCATATTTCTCCTCATTTACACATTATTTGCAAGAACCAACAATAAAAGGGAAAAATATAGTAATTAAGATATTACCATGTGCCTCAAATGCAATTAGCAAATTAACCATCCCATTATAGTTATTAAATATACATTAGGCAATTCAATTTGTGATTAGGCATATAGAATTAAGTTGTGATTATATTAGTCCATTAACGTGTATTTCTAACACATCTCTCATGGCAAGAACCATAGTGCGGTCCATAACTGTTGGTATCCTGTGTGCTGCTGTGATCACAGTGCAATCTGCAAATTCTATCCGGATGGTTTTCTGCAAAATCAAGTCAGTTGCATTGTCCTCTGCCTCGTCAAGCACTAGTATCCGGCTTCTTCTCAAAAGGGCATGTCCCATGCTCCAGTTGGATCCATCTTCCACAACTGCATTGAAAAATTCTTCAATTTTAAGGAGACAGAAGTAAAGCAGGCACACTTTTACATGCATGCTTTAGCGTACAAAACTTACCTAAAGAACTCAGACCCTCCTCTTTCTCCTGGATGGTCTCTCAGAGTTGACATTTTTTCAGAACCTGCGTAAAGTGCAACCAAAACTCTCTTTCAGAAAGATCTGGACTAGAAGATCAACTCTTCTTTCTTTTTAATTTATCACCGGGTTAATCACTAATTAAATTTTAAACTTTTCTCAATTTTTCAATTATAATCCAAAATTTAAAAAGTAGAAAAGAAAAATCGCAAACTTTCAAAAGTTTTTTAATTCCAGCTCAAACTTTAAAAAGTGTTAATAAAATGCTCAAACTTTCAATTTTTTCAATTCTAACATGACGTTATTTATTGTTCTCTCGATACTTTAAGCTTTTTATTTTCTGTTAATTTTATAACGTCTCAAACTATTATTACATTACAACGTACTGCATTAGTGAGCTCTTCGTTTTTAGTTCGTTTTCCTGATGCCCTTAATGTGAGAGCGTCGGGGTTGTGTAAAATGAAAATCGGTGAGGACATCGAGAGAACAAACTGAAAATAAAGGAAAAAAGCTGAAATCAAAGTGTAAGGTCGTCTAGGCTACGTAATCTGATTTAAGTCATTTTTAAACAACGACATCATTTCGATTTTGTGATTAAATGACGTCGTTTTATTAATTTTCATTTGTTGTGTTAATTTTGGCTGACGAGTGTTAATAGTTAAGGTTTCTAAAACACGTAGCAAACCACGTCAGCAAACTTAACGGAAACATTAACGTCGAGCTAGAATTGAAAAAAAAAATTGAAAGTTTGAGTATTTTATTACTACTTTTTGAAGTTAAGGCTAGAAATAAAAAAATTGAAAATTTAAGCATTTTATTGTTACTTTTTAAAGTTCAGGCTATAATTGAAAATTTGACAAAATTTTGAATTTTTTTAATAATTAACCCTTTATTGTATCATTGAAGTAATTTTTATAAATTAATTCAAGTTAATTGATGTGAGTATATTATTATTATGACATGTATTTCATTATTATTTAAAAGATCTTTTTAAAAAATTAAAAATGAAAAAAATCAATTACAATATGTACTAGGATCTTTAAGGGAACTTCGGATCTCCCAGAGTGATAAACTATATATTAAAAAAGCACGAGTTGTAGTTTTGTTTTTCCAAAAAACATGTTATTCCATAATAGAAAAATATTATAGAGTTACACGACTTTCCTCATAAACAATCATTTTCCATATTAAGTTGGAAATTCAAATTGTTTCACCATGCCATAGCTTATAGCTCTTTTGGGTAGGAGATGAAGCACCATAAATCGATTGAAACAAGGGACATGAAGTAATTTTCTGAAATTCGATCAAACTTGTATTTTAGCTATTTGAATTGGATTCGAGTTCAAACAAGTTTGTTATTTTTAATATTATGTCAAAAAATATAGATGTATATATAATTATGCACTTAATCAATTATAGGTTTGTAAGCATAATATTAGTAGAAGTAAGGAAAATAAAAAAATCAATATTTTATTTTATCATCAAACAACAATTCTTTTAATTTTTAAACAATATTATTTAAAATCAATCTTTTATTAAATTATTTTATAATAAATAACTTTCGATTTGTTGTTGTTTATACACACTCACGTCTTCCTTAATCTAAATTCTATATATAAAAAATTGAACAAAACTCTCGTACTCTCTTTAAAAAGAACAACACTAATAACAACTATAACAATAACAATACTAATAAAAATCTGACTGACACGTAAAATATGGAGAAGTCCAATAATACATACACAATCTTTCTCTTAACTACTAAAAATGCTATTTTCAAATGACCATATGAAAAAGGAAAAAAAAATTGATTGAATGTAACTCTTCAAATATTTATATAACTTTCCAAGAATTTAGGATTCACTGCTAACTTTTATCTTCTTTTTTTATATAACTTCAGTGAACCATTAATTCTACTAAAATAATTTAAAAACATAAAATTATGCATTTGTTCTTATTGGCTGGTTATGAAAATTGGTTTTCTTGTCGGATTGACACTTTACGCCTCGAGGGAGGTGCATTTATAATATGTGGCCATTTCACAAATAACTTTCCACCTTTTTTGGTGTCTTTTTGGAGGCCGAACTATGTAAGAACATAGTCAATAGTGGTAAGTTCCTACAATGTTTCTTCATGTTTTTTGAACAGTTCAAGGGGAGGGACAAAGGAGATTGAAATGAATGTTTTGCTTCCAAGAACTTGGGAAGTTAAAATAAAAGGCATAGAAGTTTAAGGGGAAAAAAAGGAAGATTTGAGATGATATGAGAATAGAATATGGAAAATGAAAAGAAAGTGTTCTTTGTCACGATCAGAATAACTATTATATGAAACGAACAGGCAAATATAAATTAGTAGCAATGTGAGATCTTCAAGGATATCGAAGAACAAATAAATATAAATTCAGATACTCTAATCATTTTTTAATGACAAAAGGACAAGCAAATTTCAAGTTCAGTTCGTCACCTTCAAATTTAGGAATAAAGAAATTAAGAACTGATTCGTTAAGATACAATCTGTAAGAAGATGAAACAAATTTTATGATATAATCGCCACTGCTTTTCCTTTCATTGATTGAATATATATATAGGGATTTGTATAGATTTGTATATCGGTACAGCTAAGAATTCGTTACAACAGAATTGTGGGATTTATTGTATATGTTGCAGGTACATTCCTTTACTGTGAGGGAGCTGGACTTTTGGGCTGGAGCTGAAGATGGGTCAGGACTTGGGCTTGCATGATTCACATTGATGTATGTACACGAGAGTAGTCTATCTCTTACATCCCCTCTCAAACAAGACCTAGGATTTGAGATAAGGATGAGTTTGGATATGAGATAAGAAAATTGTGTGACTGTTAAGGGCTTCGTGACTAAGTCAACGACCTGATCTGTGGTACTGACATATCTCACTTCTAACACACCATCTGAAACTTTGTCCCGAATAAAATGAAGATCCAGTTCAAAGTGTTTGGTGCGGGAGTGAAAAATTGGGTTGTGAGCTAAGGACTGAACACCGTTATTGTCGCACTAGATGATGGGTTTTTGGGACGAGGTGAACCCGAGTTCGGAGAGCAGGGAAAGGAGCCATATGATTTTAGTGGAGACTTGGGAGAGCGCCCGATACTCTGCCTCAGTACTGGAGCGATCCACGATCGACTGTTTCTTCGAGTTCCAGTATACCAGATTCCCCCCAAGGAAGACACAGCCACCGTTGGTGGACGTCCGATCATCAGGCGAGCTAGCCCAGTCCGAATCACTAAAGGCGTGAAGTTGAAGAGGAGAGGAGGAGGGATGAAAATGAAGCCTTAAATCAACAGTCCCTTGAAGGTAACGAAGAACCCTTTTTAGGGCAATCCAGTGAGTAGTTAACGGATTGATAAGAAATTGACTCAATTTATTGACAGAATAACTGATGTCGGGTCTGGTGTTGTAGAGATACTGAAGAGCCCCAACTAAGCTTTAATACAGCGAAGGGTCCGAGAAGGGGAGATCATTATAGAGGGAGAGCTTGGACCCGGTGGAGATGGGAGTGACACAAGGCTTGGAAGAGGACATATTAGCACAGTGAAACAAGTCACGCACATATTGACTCTAAGAGAGATACAGCCCTGTCTCATTACGGTAAGCCTCAAACCTTAGAAAGAAATTGACACTGCCTAGTGTGGTGAGAGCAAATTGAGAGTGAAGCTTAGTAATAGGATCCCGTATAGCATCTGGACTGTTCTCCGTAAGGAGAATGTCATCAACATAAACCAATGAAATTAGAAGTAAACCATTATGCCTGTAATAGTAGAGAGAGGTGTCGGACTTGGAGTTGACAAAGCCCCAAGTTTTGAAGGCAGCCTTCAGTGTCTGAAACCAGGCTCTAGGAGCCTGCTTCAAGCCGTATAGGGCTTTGGAGAGACAACAAACATGATTAGGGTGAGTAGAGCTTTCAAAACCCTGAAGTTGGATGATGTAGACCACTTCTTGTAGATCACCATTAAGGAATGCATTGTTAACATCAAGTTGTTGGATGTCCCAATTGTAGGAGACTGCAAGAGAGAAAACCACCTTAATGGTGGAAGCCTTGACTACTGGACTGAATGTCTCATAATAGTCAATGCCAGGGGTTTGATTGAACCCTTTGGCAACAAGGCGTGCCTTAAACCTGTCCACAGACCCATCAGCACTGTATTTGGTGCGAAAAACCTACTTAGTAGCCAGGATATTCATGGTAGGATCATAAGGGACCAAGGTTCAAGTTCGATTATTGTATAGGGCAGTAATCTTGTTGAAGGCATTTTTATCATTGAAATGAGTGGCATTTTCTCTTAATTTCTGGATTAATTATTGGGTTTTATACATATATTTCCTACTAAATTGTTTAGTTTACCTGAATTTGCATTTATAATTGTTCATGTTTAATTTGTAAGAAATGTAGCTGGTTTTAATTATAAAAGACCACAACAATCCAAGGAAAACGTGGGTAGAAACAGCAGTCCAAAACGGCAAGTAAAAAGGAGCAAAACGCAAAAGGGAAAAAGAGGAAGCACACATCATAAACACCAGCCCAAATCGTAAGCCACCAAGGAATTAATTTGGGGAGGATTTTAAACCAGGAGCTAGCTTGAGGATGACGTAAAAATGACAACATCAGGTTACATGTGGAGGCGTCAATATCTGTTACAAGAGGATTTTAATGAGGAGACCACCACGCATTACCACAAAGCACCACCAAACGAAATCAGCGCATGCAGCTGGAGGAGCTTGAGACCCACCAACAACGTTACAACAAAAGCAAAGAGACTCTCCATAATTTTGGAATTTTCGGGCACTCACGTTACACCAAAGGAGGGAGGGCTCCACCAAGCACTCACTTATTATTTTTCAATCCTCTCCACTCACTTGATTTTTGGGGAGCTCTCAACGTTACTCCATTTACCTACCATTCAGCTATCAACGTTACAAACCAAAGGAGACTAACGTTACAAGAGAAAAAAAAGCTCCAGCACTCACTCTTCATTTTTGGGGTTACTCTCCAACGACCAACAGAGAAGTGGGACACCAACAGGAGATAGCTAAAGTGGCAGCTGGTTGTTTTGAAAGAAAACAAATAAATGAGAATAAAGTGACAGCAAAAGGAGGAGTGGGAGGCTTGGAGAAGGGAGGCTCCACCAACGTTCATTATCAAGAATACTCTCCACTCACTTTGACATAGAGCTCTCAACTTTATACCAAAAGAAAAACGAAAATCATTGAAAGGGGGCTCCAGCACTCTCCAACGTTGACAGCAAAAACCAGTAGGGGAGGACTCCATTTACTCAAAAACTCTCCACTTAGAGGACTCTACATTCAGCCAGGGACGTTACACCAAAGAAAGGGGCAAGCAAAGGAGACCCACCACAAACCAAGCAACAAGGCTACACCAGAAAAAAAATAGCGCAAGAGTGGGGCTCCAACACATTGAGCTATCAACGTTACACACTAGAGATACACCAAAGGTGGGACCAGCTTAAGAAAACATTACATGTGTTGGCTAAAAACAAAACACAAGTGGGGCATGAGCAAAAGGAAGTGTGGAGTGGTGTGAAGACAAGGAGAAAGAAAACAAAAATCGTGTGGGAGGTGAGCTATGCGTTACGGGGGTGCATGTGCTGAAAGGTGTGAGTAGCTAGGAGATTAAAAAAAGATAGCAGAAGCAAAAGTAAAGGGGGGGTGATCGAGAGGCTGTGTGCGTCTGTGGGGAGAAATGTGAGAGTGGCAGTTGGTGTTGGAGGTTTTTGTGGGATTTGCGTGGGTGCTTGAAAAAACAACGAATTAGAAGGAGCTGAACAATCAAGAGGAAGGTGAGTAGCGTGAACTGAAGGAGTAGAGTGAACTGAAGACCACGCAGACCACCAAGAGAAGAGCTACATCTGGCGATAGTGGAAGAGGAATGCAGATAACAGGAGGAAAACGCACATCACGCACACAGGAGGCACTCCAAGGCACTAACACAAACAAAAACGAGGAGAGCAGTGGTCTAGCGGCAACGTTTGGGGGTTTTCAATTGGAGCGGGAATTTGACGCAGTGAAGAAGCGAAGGACGCACCTGCGCAAGAGATTATTTTCCAGACTTGTTTTTTTTGCCGCTCATGTCCAAGACTCTCCAGAGTTTTTCGTTCCTACTCCTTTAATGTTTATTTTTCTTGATTTAATATTTATTTTGTTGAACATGAACATGATT
>JANZXV010000222.1:0-10047 GCA_027576455.1 Erythroxylum roigii | reverse complement strand
ACTTGGGTTGTGGGACGAGAACACTGGCAAAGATTGTCGAAACATGATTGGCTTTTACGACACCAACTCCGATGGTGTTCTCGACTTCGACGAATTCAAGAACATGATGTTGCAGTCTTAGTACCAACAGACTCTGTCAGATGAAATGCAAATGATTGTCGTTTTGAGAGATAAAAGATTCTCAATCTAATATTATTCTATCTTATTCTATTTATTAAATTTTAATTATTTATTTATGTAAGTTCCGTATTTATTTATGTAGGTCTCATATAAATAAATGTTTAAGATTTAAATAATCAGAATAGGACAAAGTAATACTGAACAGAAGATTCAAACTTTCATTTTGAACGGTTGAGACTTTGTGTATAATCTCTCGGAATCCACATATATGGTTTGCTTGATTGCTTATACAGACTCATGCCTCGTGGTATTTTCTCTTCTTGCATTTCTTTTGCCAGAGAGGTTTTTCTGGGATTCTGGACTGAATTTAAATAACCAAAAGTTTCAAAAGTGGTAATTTTGACGTGCTTAAGAAAATGAAACTTAGTTTAGCAATTGGCATGCCATTTAGCATGGTTTTAAGTTAAATTCAACCTTATGTGATTAGGAGAAAGACTAATATCTAGTCTTCTTTGGCAATCAGCGTATTAAATTAGTTGTTAACTGATAACAGATTAATATAATTGATTTGACTAACGGATAATATTAGTTGTTTATTTAATATTGCTCGGTAAAATTAAGTATTTAACATTAGCTGTTTATATATAAAATGACGTATAAGGATATGATTTAAAACAAATTTATAAGGACATGAGTATTATATTGGGCATTCCTCGATTCTTCTTCCGTAGAATTTACTCGGTCATTCTATTTTTATGTTTACTTTCAAAATTAAAAGAAGAAAAATGAAACGAGACGATAATTCTTTGTATATTCTAACTCAAAATTAATATTAATTTAATTTCAAAAATTAAAATTAAAAATATTAAATTTAAATAATAAACTTACTATTTCTATTTCTATTAACTTTTGAATATAATAATTTTTTAGTTCCTTAATGTTGGGTTTGGTTACTGTCTCCGTCAGTGGAGGCAGATAACAAAACACAAAAATCTTGTGCCTCACAGTATTTGGTTGCTGACCCAACTTATTTTTGTTCTGACTCAAAAAAAAAATTTGTTCCTTCCAAAACCGTGGGACAAGATTTCTTGTCCCTGCGACAGACACAAAACACGTAAGCAACTTCTAAAAATACTCCTCCTCCTAGGAACTTATTTGCAAAATTGAATCTTTTCTTAAAACCCCCCCGACTCATCTACTCTGCTTCTCTCTCATTCTTCATCTCTCACTGTCTAATCTCTCTCTCGTTCTCCTCTCTAGTGGATCTCTCCGATCGGTGACAACCAGTTCCTCTTCCTCTACACCACCACCGCACGGCCCCTCTCCAATCTCCACGCATCGCCACTCACGGACTCACCGTCACCACACACAACCCAACCATTTTCAGCCTCCACCGCATGCCCACCAGCATCCACTCTCCACCATCGTCCACTGTCCACCATCGACCGCTGCCTGCCACTACCGCTTTTGGAGTTGACAGTCGCTGGATCTGGAAAATATCTAAATTTAAACCCGACCCGAAATTCTGAACCCCCATATATGTTGAGAAATTTTTGGGTGTGTTTTTAATTTTTTTTTGCTTAATTGCATTTGTGAATATTGACAATGTGAATGAGTTGATTGAAACTGAATTGTTGGAAGTGGAAGTAGGAAATAAATTTTTTGGATTTGTGATTTGCGTTGGGTTGGAAATTTGGAGTTGAATGAATGATGATTTTGGCTGAAAATTTGAATGAAGAGTGATACACGGTTTTAACTTTTAACTTTTAATTTTAATGGAATTGGATATTTTGAATGCAGTTGATGATGTTGGTTATGAATCATGATTTGGTTCATTCGGCTATGCATAAATTGAGATTTTTAATTTTAAGCATACCATACCATTTGCATTTGTAACTTGTAAATAATCACAAACTATCATCAATTCATCATATAAAAGAAACATGACTTTTAGGCATTGCAAGAATAATTATGAATATGATTTCAATCAATGAATTACATATTTCTAATCATATTATACTAAGGGGGACTTTAGTCATTGACATTGTTTTTTATGTTCCGTCAACTACAACCAAACATATTTCTATCATCGAGATGAACACAATTTTATATGTTTTGTCCATTACAACCAAATACCTCACTGTCTCCAATTTTTGCTCTGTTCTGTCTCCAAATTTTTGTTTCATTCCATCCTAGCATATGGATCGCAGTAACCAGACGCAGCGTAATTTTTAATCGTCAGAAGAAAACGCTTCTTATAGACGTATTTTTAAAATCAACAAATTAGGTTCAATCCAATCAGCTTATTACTAAACATAACTATCAGTTGTGTAAAATAGACAAACAATTAAAAAAACTTTCAATTTACATAAAAAAAAAGACTGATAAATTATTTACCAAATCAGTCTGGTCGGGTCGGTCGTGCCCGGCCTAGGCCCAAACACAGAACAATACGTGGGCCGAACGGCCCATTCATAAAAAGTGACCAAAACCTAGCAGAAATTTCTTATATAAGGTATTATCCCACCATGAAATAGGTACGAGACTAGAGCCCTGCTTTTCTCTGTTTACGGCCACAAAAACCTTTACTAAAAAACTGACTTGAGCGTCGGAGGGGCTTGCCGGCAAACAACCCCCGGCGTGCCTTTCATTGTTTTGCAGGTATACTCTAGCTAAAGCCATTCAGACCATGGACAGCCTCCCAGCAGTCGGTACCAAAATACCAACGCCCGAAAAATATACTAAAAAGACGGATCCCCTCGACTATTTGCAGCACTTCCAATCGATGATGAATCTGCATTGCGTCCCAGATGCAATTCAATGTAAGACATTCTGTACAGCCTTTCAAGAAGGAGCTCGGCGATGGTTCAATAGTTTACCCCCGTGTTGCATCACCTGTTTTGAGGATTTTAAGCTGTTATTCCTCAATCAATTTGCTACAAGTAAACGGCCACAGAAGACTGCTTTAGAGGTGATGCAGTTAACCCAAGGAAGGAACGAGAGTCTACGGGAGTTCATCACTCGGTTTAACAACAAAGCTGTGGAAGTCCCTGACCTCACTTGCTCGTCTATGTTGGCGACGCTCATGAGCAACACAAGGGCTAAAGAGTTTAAGAAGTCCTAGGCCCTCGACCAGTCTAAGTCTGTTCAAGACATAAGAAATCGGGCGGACAAGTATATCCAACTCGAGGAAGTACTGAAAAACATAAAACGTAGAGCAGACGACCGCTGGCCAAGTGGCAGAGTAGATGATTCACAAAAGCGACAGAAGGATCAGTCTAGTTGGAGGAAACCAACCGACCGACAAGGACAAAGACGAGAACCCTTCACCCCGCTCAACAGGCGGTATGAGGAGGTACTGGTAGCCATGAGAGCAGATGGAGAATCCCTCCGAGAACCCAATAAATTGAAAACTCCCCTCAAGAAGAGGAATCCTGATTTATATTGTCGCTTCCATAGAGATGTCGGTCATGGCACGAAGGATTGCTGGGACTTAAAGAAAGAAATTGAATTTCTTATCCAAAGGGGAAGGCTGGTTAGATTTGTGAAGCACGATAAAAATGCCGATCAGGATAATGAGGGTAGGAGCGGTCGATCTGACAACTGGCGAAAGCCTTGGAGGCAAAATGACAAGAATGATGGTAGGAGGCAGAATAGAAATACGGACGACCGACGCGACACAAGAGGACAGTCCAGGGTAAGAGGTGATAGAAATGCTGGACAGCAGGATGACCGAGCGGTCCGGGTCATCAACATAATTTTTAGCGGTAGTGCGGTAGGAGGATCTACCGTCAGAGGAAGAAAAAGGTATGCCAGACAAGACTTATCAGCAAAGAAACAGAAGCAAAACGACAAGGTGATCTCGTTCGACGAATCTGATCTGGATGGTGTCAGCTGTCCTCATGACAATGCGCTAGTGGTCAATCTGAATATGGATGGTAACGAGGTGAAACGGGTGATGATTGATACAGGTAGCTCGATCGACCTATTGTATTACGATGCTTTTAAGCAGATGGAGATACCGGAGGATCGACTACTGCCAATTGAGGGACCCATCAAAGGGGTAACGAGAGCATCGGCTTACCCCCTTTGCCCGAGTATTCTTGAAAGTAAAATTCGGACAAAAACCATGCCAGATAGAGAAGGACGTTGAATTCTTTATTGTGAAGTTTGTAGGGGCGTACAATGCAATAATCGGACGAGCCACCCAAAACGCCCTCAGAGCAGTTGTGTCAGCCTACTACCAAGTAATGAAGTTCCCCACATCTCGAAAAATCAGTGTTGTCAGGGGTCAGCAGAGAATTGTTGGGGAGTGCTACTTAGCAGAAACTAGAACACTCGATGGGCGGTAGTGTTGACAAGCTCTCTCGATGTGAGAGTCGATGAAGAAACTGAGAGGATGAACCCGATAGAAGAAACGCAGCGAGTTATATTGGATGAAGCAGACCGATCCAGATTCACAAATCTGGGTTCCGAGCTTGAAAAGGGCCTGGTTAAAGAAATCACAGACTGCTTGGTAGAAAACAAATCGGTCTTCGCTTGGGTACCGAGCGATATGCCTGGAATTTCTCGATCGGTAACATCACACTCTCTCGGTATCCAAAGCGATTGCAAGCTAGTTAGACAGAAGAAGCGGTGGCATAGCAAAGAGAAGCAGGAGGTGATCGAGAAAGAGATAGAGAGACTGCTTGATGCTGGGTTCATTCGGGAAGTCAAGTACCCTGAATGGTTGGCGAACGTTGTACTTGTGAAGAAGAAAAATGGAAAGTGGAGAATGTGCATCGACTTCACCGACTTAAACAAAGCATGCCCGAAGGACAGTTTCCCCTGCCCAAAATCGATCAGCTAGTAGACTCTACATCAGGGCATGAGCTACTCAGCTTCTTGGATGCTTTTTCGGGTTACCATCAGATCCAAATGAGTCCTGAAGATGAAGAGAAGATGGCTTTTATAACCGACCAGGGCACGTACTGCTACCAGGTGATGCCGTTCGGTTTGAAGAATGCAGGGGTCACTTACCAGCGGCTCGTAATGGAAGTCTTTAAGAAGCAGATCGGTCGAGGCCCATGTGGATGATATGGTGGTCAAAAGTAAGACGGCCGCTGAGCATGTGGAAAATCTCAAAGAAGTCTTTCAGACCCTCAATAAATTTCAGATGAAGCTGAACTCAGAAAAATGCATCTTTGGTGTGGCATCCGGCAAATTCTTAGGATTCATGATTACTCAACGGGGGATTAAAGCGAACCCAGAGAAGATCAAGGCCATCATCCAGATGCCCTCGCCGCGATGCTTGAAAGATGTTCAAATATTGACCGGGCGAATAGTTTCTTTGAGTAGATTCGTCTCTAGGATGAGGGACAAGTGCCTCCCTTTTTTCAAAATTTTGAGGAAAGCAGATGTGACCCAGTTCCAATGGCCGGATGAATGCGAAAGAGCATTTCAACACTTGAAGCAGTATCTGAACAGTCCACCCATTTTGCATAGCCTCGTTGAGGAGGAAAGTCTGATTATTTATTTGGCAGTCACAGAAGGGGCGATCAGCGCAGTTCTCGTTCGATCGGAGGGTAACGAACAATTTCCGATCTACTATGTCAGTAAGGTGCTGAACGGGCAAGAAATGCGATATACACCCATTGAGAAGCTGGCTCTTTCGTTGATAACTGCAGCGCGAAAACTCAGGCCCTACTTCCAAAGTCACACAATTGAGGTATGGACCGATCAACCTCTCAGGTAATGTTTGCAGAAACCCGAAACCTCAGGACGGTTGATAAAATGGGCAATAGAGCTGGGAGAGTTCGATATACACTACAAACCACAAACGATGATCAAGGCCCAAGTATTGGAGGATTTCGTTGCAGATATGAGTCAACCTAACTCGCAGGGTGAGCAACGCCCTACCTGGAGCCTATTTGTTGATGGATCGTCCAGCGCTGAGGGATACGGAGCAGGAGTGGTCTTGATCAGCCTGCACTAGGAGGAAAAGGTGGAGTATGCACTCATATTGGAATTCAAAGCATCCAACAATGAGGAAGAATACGAAGCTTTGTTAGTCGGTATTCAGTTGGCAAGGGAGATGGGGATGAAATATTTGAAGGTGTACAGCGATAGCCAAATAGTGGTCGGTTAGGTTACAGGGCAGTATGAGGCCAAAAGGAACAACATGGTCAAATATTTGGAATTGGCAAAGCAAGAGTTGAGTAATTTTGAACAATACTCGGTCAGTAGGATAGAAAGGATGCAAAATGCTCAAGCAGACGCGCTTTCCAAAATAGCTTCAGATCAAAATGCGAAGAATAACATTTTGGTCGAATGGCTAGATCGGCCTAGCATTCAGAAAGACAATGAAGTCTTTAAAACAAATGCTGAACGATCAAGCTGGATGAAACCGATCAGACAATACCTCCTTAAGGGAACACAGCCGATGGGAGCCCTAGAGGCAAGGAAACTAAGGGCAAAAGCGGCAGAATACGTGATTGCTAATAACATCTTATATAAGCGTTCCTATGACTGGCCGCTATTACGTTGCTTGAGCGAAGAAGAGGCAGAACAAGCAATGGCTAAAGTTCACGAAGGAATGTGCGAAAATCATTTAGGAGGTAGAATGCTGGCCCATAAACTGATCAAACAGGGTTATTATTGGCCGACAATGAAGAAAGATTGTCAGGAAAAAGTTAATCGATGTGAGGCTTGCCAAAGAAATAGCAACTTGTCTCACCCAATACCCTTCGCTCAATAGGGGATGGACATACTAGGTCCTTTTCCCCTCGGACCTAGAAAAAAGAAGTTTTTAATAGTCGCCGTTGAATACTTCACTAAGTGGGTAGAAGCGGAAGCGGTCGCCACAATTACCGAGCAGAAGATTGAAAACTTTGTAAATAGGAAAATACTGAGCCGTTTTGGGATGCCTGTGGTTTTAGTTACAGAAAACGGTCGGCAATTCGACAATGACAAGTTCAAAGATTTCTGTCGCCGACTGAAAATAATGCTCCAATTGACTTCAGTGGCTTATCCTCAAAGCAACGGTCTTGCGAAAAACACCAATAAGAAGATAATAAGTGCACTCAAGAAGCACTTAGATGGGCGCAAGACTTGGGTAGACGAATTAGACGAGGTGTTGTGGGCTTACAGAACCACCCCAAATGGAGCCACTGGAGAAACTCCGTTCAGAATGACCTTTAGGGCAGAGGCCTTAGTTCCGGTAG
Organism: Erythroxylum roigii; assembly: GCA_027576455.1. Taxonomy (NCBI): domain Eukaryota; kingdom Viridiplantae; phylum Streptophyta; class Magnoliopsida; order Malpighiales; family Erythroxylaceae; genus Erythroxylum; species Erythroxylum roigii. The sequence goes on along the minus strand of JANZXV010000222.1, from coordinate 2,725 downwards.
AAGTAGTAGTGCACAATCAGAGGGTTGCGAGCTATAAAGAAAAACGGAATAATGAAGCTCGTAGGGTAGAACTCGTACTCCTTAGTGAAGATAGGGATAGGGTAGCTACTCGCTCGGAAGCCATCAGGCAAAAAGCAACAAGGTTCTATAACAAAAGGGTAAGGCCGGGCGATATAAAGATCGGTGGTTATGTTCTGCGAAAGGTCGAGGCCGCTGGAAAACAACCTGGGAAGCTTGGTCAGACATGAGAAGGACCCTATTAAGTGGTCAAGCAAGCCGGACATGGCTCTTATAGGAGAGGAGGTCGGCAAGGCAACCGAGACGGGATCAGAGCTGGCAGGAAGAACCGGAGAGACACCTCCTTGAGATCGCTCTCCCTCTTCATCTGAGCTAAGGCCCAACATCTCATCTGGAACTGCCTCTCGTTCTCTCTCGGCTATCTCCCTCACCTCCCCCAGAGAAAGACCGAGATCGGTGGGAAGCATCGGTTCGGCGTAATCCTCAAAGGAAGAACGATCTGAATCGTCAGGAACGCAAACGCTATGGCAGCTCTTCAGGATAGAAAGAGCCAAGTCGTAAGCAAACTCCTCGCACTCCTCGTGCAAGTACCGCTCTTTCCATCGTTTGATTGCGTCAATTCTTTCCTCCTTGACAGAGCTTCGCAACTCCATCAGCTTATTCTCAACCCTCAGTTTGTCCCTCACTGCCTCGTGGCAGTCCTGGAGGAACTTTGATCGAAGCTCTTGCTCCATCCTTACTTTAGAATGGGCGTCAAGAACTTCTTTCTTCAAGCACTCGCACTTCCTCACCAGCTCGTCCCTTACCGCGGCCATTATGTTTCTCTCCTCCTCCCCCGAAGTAAGTTGAGCCCTCAACATGTTCTTATCCTCCATCAAAATGCCCTTCTCCTCCTCCACCGAAGCAAGTTGAGTAGCCACAACGTTCTTCGCCTCCTCAGCCTCTGAAATTTTGGCCCTCAAAATACGGACCTACTCGTAAAGACCCTCGACTTCCCGGTCCAACAATCGGGAAACTCCGTCGAGCTGATTGAGGCGCTGATACGTGGCAAAGGAGAGCGCCAGACCCTGAGAGGTAGAATCTTGTGAAAAAAAGGGGGAGAAGGAAGTTACCCTTGTGCAGCTGCGCACGAGACTACCCAACAACTCTTTATTGTCCAGAGCATCCAAAACCTCCACGTCCCGGGGAGGAACAACCTTTCGGGTAATTTGGAGGGACACGTCGATGTCCCTAATCGATGCAGTCTCATCCAGACTGATCGTGGACACCCACTTCCCAGAGCCGGTCGCTTGCTTCTTCCCTTCGCTTTTCTCTTTCTCCTTCTCTTTGTCCTTCTCCTTGCCTTTAACCGATGGGCAGGGCGGTTGGTCGAGAACCCGAACAATTTTCTTCCTCTTAAGAAGTCGCTCCACTTCTTCCTCCTCCTCCTTTATGACCGCTAAGCCCTCACCCGTCGACCGGGTCATCATTGTTGGCTGCTCGGGGACAGCTGCCAGAACGAGCGCTGCGAACAACTCGGGAACAGTCGGCTGAGCGACATTCGCGATGGCCTCCCTCTTCTTACCTTGCTCCTTTTTTTTTGAAGGCATAGCAGCTTTGCGCTGGCCTCTAGTGGAGCTAGAGGACCCGGCGAAATCCCTGAGCTTTGCCATGGCTGCATAACAATAGAAGCAGGTTAGAATTTAAAACCAATACTTGTAAATACGACAAATAGTTCAACCACGAGGAGTCAACCAGAATGGGCAGTTTCTTCTCCTAGCCCGTTAATTCGAGGTAGAGGGTTAATTAAAAATGAGTCGGCCGAGGCCCCTCCACGATACCCCAAAATAAGACGATCGAAATCGTACCGATCGAGCGCCTTAATCTGGTCGATCACCCCCCACTCCTCCCTAGTAAAGGACGCACTTGAAACGTCATTCCATCGCTCGGCAAGAGGATATCTCCACGGCCTGGCCTCAAAGGTAGACCCTGGGGGCCTCACAAAGAAATACTTCGTCCGCCAAGCTTGGACTTTAGAAGCGGTTCCAGCGGGACGATAGCGTGCATCTCTATACTGGAAGTGAGGGACCCCGGCCCAATGCTCGAGCTTTGGTTCATCCGCAAGAAATGACGCATAATGCCGATCGATGGACGACACCCAAATTGATGACATAGCAAGGCCAGACCATTAATAAACCTCCAACCGTTCAGAGGGATTTGGCTCGGCCTCAATGCGTAGACGTCGCATACATCGCCAATAATCAGGGCATATGGAAGCTTCATACCCCCGGTCGAGAAAAAGCTGTCTGAAACAGCGAAGTAGCCTCCAAAATTGCTATGGATACGCTCACTCTCGGAGGCCAGCCTGGGTCCCCATGACGCGGGGATGTTATTCTTGATGACCGATCGGTCCAATTCCCTCTCGGTCATCGTCGATTGGTCGCTCGGTGGCTTCTTGACGACCTGTCCATCTTTTCGGTCGCTCGCCGTGACTCCTTCATCTAGCCTTGCCTCCAACACCCCCATCGCTCCCGCGGTTACCAAAAGTGGCCCAACTATTGGCAGTAAGGGTGTTCAAGAAAATTCGCGAACCTGTGAATCGGACCTAAATAGCATGAACCGAACCTATAAATATGGTTATCCGAACCTGAGTTTAGGTTCGGTTCGAACCGAACCTAAAAAATCAGGTTCGTGGTTCAGGTTTAGGTTTTTGACTTGTGGTTCTAGG
>JANZXV010000213.1:20000-45000 GCA_027576455.1 Erythroxylum roigii | reverse complement strand
GGGGAATGTGGTATTATCAGTCCTCCTATTCCATTCCAGTTGGCACTAGTAATGCCGCATCCCGCTCTTCCTTCTTATTGATAGCAAAGGGCCTTCTAATTAGCGTGTCGGCAAGATCCGAGATTCTATCTAGGGGATTTCCTGCTTACCCGCTACCCTTGAAAACAACCTTTTTGCCACCTTACGACTGAACTATTGGTGTCAAGGAACTGATTTCACTAGTATAGCATCGAAGACATGCCCATAAGAGGATGCTCCATCTGCTCTCAAAGCTGTCGTAAGGTAAGGTTTTTACGTAAGGTTTAGCGTAGCCCTTTAGCCTTTCGGAATAGTGAATCATAAAAGGTTGTTAGTTCGACTGCCACAGAAAGAGGGTACTATTGAATGTTCGAGAAGCACTTTGTTTGAGACCATGAATCTCTAGAATGGCTTGTTTGCGACTAGGTGCCTTACGCGGAATAGGAGGTTTTTTCAATAGTAGAAAGAATATGGCATAGAATGAGATTGATGGACAGTTAATCAATAACATCAACTAGACTTCGGTGGTTAACAACCACCTACTTCTTTGAAACATCAAACTGGTATACTTCTCCTCTTGGCTTTAATCGAATATATTCGATTGGAAGAGAAGCGCACCTTGACTCATGCACTCATAAACTCCTGAAATCAGGAACTGGTTGGATCACTCATGAGCTATCTTACTAAAGGAATTCCAGTTTCCTAAACAGCTTATTAGAGAAAGGGGGAACAGGCGATAAAATAGAAGTGTGCCTTTTTTTTTTTAATTTAAATAATGGCATCCCTTTCCTTGAATTTGATTATCGAAATGCAAGGGTGACTATGCCTATGCAAGAGTAAGAGTGAGATAGAAACCACGTCTTATTCTTAAGTTAAGAGATAGAATGACTCGAGAACCTCTCCATTTTAGCCCTTCCTAATTCTAATTCCACATCTCTACCAGAAAGCGACTGGCCTTGAGGCGCAAGGTTCTCTCGTACGTATCCAATCCTCTCGGTCATGAGAGCAGCTATCGTAGTCCTAGCTCTGACCTGAAGGGCGGCTAGCAGCTATCGAAGCTATGAGTCCCGGGATCGTTAAGTTCTCTATCGAGGTGAAAGGACCCGACTACTAATAACTAATAATAAGTAGCGAGGGCACAAAAGGACTCAACTACCAAGTTACCAAGTGGCGAGGTAGTCAGCCCTTGACCACCTTCCTTGTGACATACACAAGAGCGTTTTCAGCTTCAGATTCAGAGAGCAGCACCTGCCTCTCTTTTTCCCGACGAGATGGAGGGCATTCTCCTTTAGGGAGAAGAGACAATCAGCAACTAGGTCACAAACAAAAAGAACAATCTCAACATCGAGAACCTAGCTAGGCAACTAACTTAGGATTGAAGATAAGAGAGAGAGGAACTCGGCTTAAGCTCCATCTACTAAATCTAAATGAAAGAAGGACACTTTCTGAAAAGGCCTCTTTCGTTAGGCAAAAACGCTATAAGGCGCGAATCACATCTCAATCGTAGAACAGCGCTCAGCTGGGTGGAAGCATTCGATGAGCTATGTTTCGGGTCGTGTGGTAGATCCTCAATGGGTTTGGGAACTTGCTATACGCTCTAGGTTATCAGCAAACCTTTTGGATCAGATCCTGTCCGAAAGCAATTGTTGTGATGGATTCACCCTATCAGCTAAAAGAAAAGCCAAAGTGAAAGGGTCACCCATAACTAACGGGTAGGCTTACACTACACAAATTTATGGGAACAACTATGTTAAGATAATCTTTCTGGGGTAACCAATAGAGCTATATCTCATAGGCACTAGAGAAGAGTTTAAAGCCTTGAGTATAAGAGCTCGCCGAAAGTGCTGAAGCCTGCCTCACATCAAGGAATGAGTTTCTTCCCTCAGTGGATGCTGGTCTAACTGGCCCTGTCCCATGAGTTAGGAATTTCTATGTCCGTGAGTGATCCATTGGCTCTAAGCCTTCAAGTCTTCGCTCTATTGCTGTCTCATTTCACGTTCACGATAGAAAGGCTCCTCCCCTTTCTTGTCTTCTATTCCGTCCATAAGTCAACTCCTGTCGAAGCTCCTTTTTAAGTCTCTCTTGAATGCTTATTTTTGGTCAGTCTTCCATCGGTCCTAAGAGTTCATTAAGTTTCCGTGGAAGTTCGGTTGAATGCTTTCGATTCGGTGCTAACAGGTAAAGGGCCTAACTAACTTAAGGGAGTAATATGCCAGGCCCCATATATTACACTATATTATTCTATGATATCATAGGTCGATCGAGGGCCAGTCTTTGCTTACTCATATATATATAGTCAGAGGGCTAGTTGCCATCCATATACTTGAAGTCCATTCATCCTAATCTTGTCTTTCCCTCTTCTAGCCATGGAGAGTGCCCTGTAAGCCAGTAAGGTTCATACTTTTTCTAGGATCAGTTAGAGATTTGATTTCTAGTTAGATCAGTTATGGAAGTGAGCAAGCAAGCTAGACACGAAAACTCAGGATAGACGCGCTGGGATAGCAAGCAAGTTTGTTGAAAGAGGGGCAGGTTATGCAATAGAAAACCAGGTTATAGGGCTAACGCTTTCCATGGTATGAGCATTCCCTCTTGTAGCAGTCTCAGTCCCAGTTTTTTGGATATGGATAAAGATAAGTCGCCTATGAATAACCAGTATTTGCCTACCCGTCCTAGGAAAAGTGCTTCCCTTTCATAAGGCTCTAACTAGCTAAAGGAATAAACGAGCGTAAGGAGCATACCGCCGGGACTTAGAGGACTCTCTTTGATAGCTTTTCTTTTTCTCCTTGCGAACAGCATAGATTGTGATTCCATCTAAGGAGCTAACTCTTTCAAGGTTTATTGCTATCATTCCTACCTTTATCTATTTACTATACAGTGCTTAATATAGCATAGCTAGTAGGAGCTTCCTTCACAGAAGGTCTAGTTACTGGTAACATTCTAAGCCCCATATAGTGGGAGTGCCTAATCCAAGGCAAGGGGTGAAATAACTCGTTGGATAGGTTAGGTTGAGATCTTATCTGTATTTCCAGTCTTTCTCGCTTCCATTCCTTGGGCTTTCTGTAAGCATGTTAGAGCTTTACTTGTGATAGCGTAAGCCAGTGCTTTAGTAGGATTCCCTATGTAGCATTCTCACCAGCCTTCGTATCCGCATAAGTGTAGTTGTATGAGTCCCTCGCCCAATATCAGTCTTTTTATAAGCCAAGCATTTTATTTATTTAAAAAGATTTTCTTTATTCAAGTTAACGATGTTCCAGGATGTAATCCAAATCTATCTGTTTCAGATTCTAATGATAAAGAAGGTAGCGTCCTCACTCTGATCGTACGCTTGTCCAAGTCAGCCGGTATTCACCTCCTCTTGGGCAGGGCATCGATAGTCTATAGGGATTTGAAAATGATGATTATTTCCCCATCTCCTATCGTCGTTGATCCAACCATTTCATGCATGTGGGGTTGTCCAGGCCGGAGAAGGGAGGTCTTGAAGAGCATCCGGAGAAGAGAGTTGTCCAGGTGGGGCTCAGACCAATCAGTCACAATCAGAGTGAGGTTCTCAGGGGAGGATTTTTAAATGCTGATTCCGATGTATTTGATTTCTATGACATTGAGTCTACCCTTTCTTTTTTATTTTTATTGTACATGACCTATTTAAAGTCTTTTTTCAGGCATTCAAACTAACTCATCTTGATTGAAATCCTTGCGATTATACCAAACCGTTCTTCCAGCGAAGTGGTGTAACTCGATTACATCGACCCTCTGTTCCAATCAAGTATCTCGAGAAGCGAGCGAGCGTGTTGAGGTAGGTGAATCCGGGTAGCGCGTTATAGTCTTTACCCGAATGCGTTCTGTAATTGTTGACCTTTCGCCCCTGGCTCTGTCTCGTACGGTATACATACTTTCGTATATCGAATCCCTGTTAAGGTTCTCTATGCCCTCAGACATTTTTTGCTATACGGAATGTAGGATCAACTCCTTTATTATTTATTATTTATTATTATTTATTATTATTAGTAAAGTAAGATAGGGCGAGAGAGGAACGAACTGAACCAAGACTCGAAGACAGAAAACGAGAGTGAAGGTCCTTTTTCTCGTTGACTGGCCCTTGGTGCACTTACTTCATCCTTCTGTTTATTTCACTCTTGCGGAAGTTTGTTTACCGCCCGCTTTTTCCCTATTAGTAAGTTGCCTCTCTTTCTTTCCCTTCTGTCCCCCGGGTTTCTGATTCCTACTTAAGGTATTAACCAACCGAACAACCATCCGCCCTTCCACCCTGATTTCCGACAAGATTGGATATTTCATTCCTCTGCTCGGGAGGCATCAAAGAAGTAGCTAGTTAAGGGCTGGCTTCTATCCCTGAACTCGATTGGCTTCTTAAAGTAGTAGCATTCGATAGGATTCCTACCTCGAGACGTAGAGCTATTAGTTCAGGAAAGAAGATCTTGGCCAGCAAGCTTCTGCCCTTGGCCCCTTCCGGGTGGGATCCCAACTCCTTCGCTACTGGTCGACCGATTCTTATCCTTCTATCCACCTCCCGAGTGGACTGAATCTCGTCGGCAGCCGTCTCAATAGTAGCATTCCCCGTTTACCGTTTAAGAGGATTCCTCCCCTTGAAAACTTTTAGCTGATTCGATAAGCTTTGTGATTCCTACATAAAGGGATGGATTCAAGCAGCTCATATGCTGATTTAGTTGTAAAACGGCCATTAGAGGTTCTGACCCAAACAAGAGCATCCCTATGAGCCAATCTGTTGGGAGGCATCATAGAAGCTATCCTCAAATTGTTACACTCTGGCAGCAAGTGTGCAAACTCATGCCACCTCCACTGTCCCACATCATCAACAAATTCAGCCACAGTCTTGTTCAACATCGCCTCAGGTATCACACCCAATGCTTTGTGGACAAGCGGACTATTTCGCCATTGCCTACAACCCATTTAATTCCCTTGAGTACCTTCTGCCATACGCCACAAATCCCTTTCCACAGAGGGGGTTTAGGAAGACGCTTTTGCTTTTAAATCCGGAATTACAGCGTCCGACTTCACATACTTACTACGTAGAACAGCAACCCAAAGACTGTCAGGCTCTGACAAAATGCCCCACCCCAACTTAATGAGGAAGGCCTAATTGTTCACAGACATCTTCCGCAACCTCAGCCCACCATTCATTTTCGGTTGACATATTTGATCCCAGTTAATCAGATGGACCCTTCTCTGATCATTAGAATCGCCCCAAATAAAACCCTTACACAATCACATGTTCCAATTGGAATTTTGGCCGACTGCATGGTATAAGTTGGCAGGGCTGATAACACCGATTGAAAGAGAGCAATCCGACCTGCGAGTGAAAGCTGATTGACCTTCCATCCTGCTAAACGCTGCCTCACCTTCTCCACAATGTGATTCTAAGTTTGCCTTGTAACTCGATTATGAAGATACCCAAGATATTTACCCAAGTCATGAGTAAGTGAAAAACCACTCTCCAAGCTGATTGCATGGGACAGAGACCGGGGTACATTCTTTGAGAATCAATTCGGGTCTTAGCTACACTAACTCTTTGACCCGACGAGACACAAAAAGTATTGAGGCAATCCATAACCGTTTTAATTTGCTCAATAGAAACCTCTGCAAAGAGAATCAAATCATCTGCAAATAACAGATGAGATAGCGCCGGCCCATGACGACCTACACGGATAGGCTTCCATCTACCTTGATTCACCGCCCAACTGATCAAATGCGCTAATCTCTCTAAGCAAAGCATAAAAATGTAGGGAGAGGAGTGAGGGTGGTTGTAAATCACCTAGCTTCCTAACTTGCCGAAGAGAAGGTATTAATTAAAGCAGTAATCATCGAAGGCATACCGATACCGAAAGAGTCAAGGTCAAAAGTTTCCCCAAGAAAGCAAGCCGGGAAGGCATAGAGTCGACGCAGGAGATTCGTGAACAAGCCAACTCCGTTCCTAGCAGTAGCAGCCCTTATTGCGACAGAGAGAGCTTCCACCAAGGAAAGCTCAATCCCATCTCGTGCCCTGTAAGAAGGAACGTCATCAGTCCCAGAGCATATTAGATGTCCTCTTCCGATGCAATTCCTTCTACTATTGCTGCCCCTCTGATTCGGAGAAAAGGAACCGCCGCTAGATTCAATAGCACCGCATTCAATAGGAGCATTCGATGCCTATCTCCTTCCTCCTGTTCTAAGATTGACTCTTCCCGGCCTTCCCTTGCCTTGGTACAGCTATAGCTGCCCTAACCCTTAGCCGGCTGTTCGAAAGCCACACTAACAAGTTCCGATAACAGTTAGCTATAACCCCATGATCTGTAAAGGCATATGCCACTACATGGATCGCTACCACTTAATCTTACCCCAGGAACTGGAACTGTAAGGAAAAAAGAGGGCTAAAAACTGGATCCCCCAATAGCTCGAGGAAATACACTACAATTGGGAACAGCCTAGAATCGATGCTTTTACAGAGTGAACTCTCCTTCCTAAGCTAGTTTTATAACCTATTTAAAATACAGATAACTCTCTTTAATCTTACACTGTATGGAAGGAAGGCCTAAGTCTCTTTCTTTTGCTCTGGATTGCCTAAGAGAGTTTGCTTACTCCTCTATTACGAATTAAGCCTGGCTTACTAGCACGAGATGTAACAGAACTAGATAGGAGAAAGAGGCTCAAAGGTCAAAGCAACTAAAACTTCTCCAACTACATCGGCGTAACAAAGAAAAGAGTCTCTCTTTACTTGATAGGTGATAGGCGTACTGCGAGACTCTTCCTCAAAGGAAGGGTTTCAGTTTAAGAATGAATGGATGAAAGGCTAGAAGGGACGAGCGAAAGGCTGATTAGGCTTCCTGGTATTCAAGTTAGCTCGGGACGGGGGGTTCGGGACGAAAGCAGATGCTGAATTAGATCCAGTATCTCTCACAGACGAGAGAAAGGAAGCAGAGAATGAAGAGAGGATGTGACTACTACTAATAGATCCAGAACAGTCGTAAGGTAACGCTAGTTCACTCGTTAGGCCTCAATTAGCAAGCATTAGCCCTCGTAAGGCTCCCATTAGTTCACGTAAGGCCGATAGTGCTTTCTTCTTTTATAAGGTGCGTAGCCTTTGCTGACAGCTTCTTAAGTAAGGAAAGTGATTGACCGTATTAATTCTGTAACATGAGTTCATACCCAGAAAAGTCCTTACTACTTCTACCGGGTTTTTGAACTCCTAAATAAAGAGAAGGTTTCAGAGTGAAAGGAGAAGGTTCGGATTCTCTATCTCTTACTAAGGAAGGAAAGATCCGCTTATAACAGAGACTTCCCCCGAGACCAATGAAAGGAAAGCTTTCCACAGTGCTATAAGGAACAAAGCATCGGTAAGAAGCTTCGTGAACCCCCACCAGGTTCTTTGATTTTTACCACTCCGAGGGTTAGGATCTAAGGTTGATCTAGTGCGCCCGCCTGAAAGCGACTGCGCACATTCTTCTTCTTCCCATTGCTTACCTCCAAAAACCCCTCTTCAAGTTCCTTCTGCTTTTGAATAACTGCAGCTATCTCTTGCTGCACAAGGTAAACTGCACGGTGCGAGTGCTGTTCATGAGTTGTAGAATGAACAGCTTTCTTCCCTTTTTTTTTAAAGGGTACTTCTTTACTCCACTTCTTGACTTCATTGACTGATTTTCTTCCTTAGCGGAAGCACTAAGTAACTTGATTAGTGTGAAAAAAAGAAACTGGAAAGAATCGCATTTCCTTTTTACTATAGACGGGGGCCACCGTTTTCAAATGCTATTGCATTGTTTGCCCTGCCTTTTTTTTTAATCTTATTTGTATTCTAAATAGATTCTTTCTTAAACTGGCTCTGTTGGTTGAATCAAATCCAATTCTAATGCTTTAACAAAATCACTTTATTATACACGATCTACTAAAGGGTTATAAAGGCTTTTTATAAAGGGAAAGCCGCTTGATATTGGAACAAATTCGTGCGATGGCAGTGATCTATAATAGGAAGAATGATTCTGCAGCTGATCCAGCGGTAAAAGATTCTCTCCGAGGGTCCGAGGGGCATTAGTCAATCAATGAAAAGGAAGAAGTAGTTTTGCTTCCCTTCCCGAGTGTTGGTTTGGAGTTTACCCAGTAGCAGGAGTTGAACACAGATTGATCCGCTGAAAGATCTGTTGCCAGTTCCGGCTTGCTCCGCACAGGCTACATCTCGGCCTTTCATTGATATGATTTTCAATTCATTTTGGAATAAAAACCTTCGGTCCGGGGGTACCACGAAATCCGTTTAGATCCATTTCAGTTGCCAATTAAATGGAATATGGGGAACTCTCCGTCTAAGTGGTTAATCCGACGAGTCAATTCTCAATGCGATGCTGCTATCCGTTCGACGATCCTACTTCTGATGTCACCCTCCCAGTGGAATGGAATATCCCAACTATTCTCTATCCAATTCCGGAATGGATCATGAAAGATTGATTTGATTCTTGAGATGCCTTTAAGGAAAAGCCAATTATAGAAGCGGGTGGCAGGGAATGAGAGTACTCCTGTGATAGCAAAGTATAGAGATTATTTAGAGCTAGGGGTAGGCCATCGAATCTATATTCCTGCTTGACTTGATTCTAAGATGCCTTAGATCTCTTTCTCGTTCGAGGTGGGAGTAGGCAGTTCTCTATGAACTGGATGTTGAATTATCAAAAAGATGATAGGAAGGCGATGACTGCTACTAGTCGAGCAAGGGCATCTGATCTCAAGACGAGGCTTTTCAAATTGAAAAGGGGATATGGCAGTGACTATAGCTGGGAACTTCTCCCTCCTCTTAGAGGTGGGTGGGCCAAAACTCATTTCAATGAGACTCCGATCTGCCCGAACTGAGTCCAGTCCTATTAGAGATGGAGGCGAATCAAGCAACTCAACTAGATGGATGAGATAAGAAGGAAGAACCACTGATAGCATTTGCAGCCGCTGATTTCCAATCGATATACAAAGGGTTGGACGGTACCGTTCTTCTTTCCGTTCCGGCTCATCAACCTGAACACCATTCCCAAGCTCCTTGATTGAGTATTCTAAAACCCGGGTTCACACCACGACAGGGAACAAGCTCTTTGCGCCCCACGTATGGCTTCCACTGTGATGTTCGGTGAATAGTATGCCGAGTTTGCTTCGATTTCACTCGTTGAGGGTTGAGGAATAAAAACCTTTGCAAAACTTGTATCTAGCTGGAACGGGTAACTAAACTATACAATCAAAAGTGAAAAATTCGCCTGAAGCGGATGGAGACCTCTCTTTATCCGCCTTCGGGCTTTGAAAAAAGGCTTCGTACCATGAGGAGACTGGCTAGGAAAGAAAGAAAGGGGCGCATCGGTAAAGACATAACAGTTAGCTGTTCAGGACAAGTGGCATCAGTTCTTTGCCTTAGGGAAATTAGCCTCTCTCGTCCTCTAAAAGGCCTTATGATCGGAAAAAGGGCCCTAGAAAGTACTCAAGGAAAGATGCTTCTATCGCTCTTTCGTCTTTGCTTGAAAAAACTTCATGAAACTCAAATCGTTGAAGGCCCTTTTGGAATGTTTGCTTACCCGATTCTATAAAGGACTACTATATACTCTATTTATATTTCCAATCTGATTTTTGGTAATCCTGCAAACCCTATAGTCGAGTCCTACATATGACCACTTTCCTTACCTTAAATGTCTTACTTCTCCATAGGCTTCCACTGCTTATGACTGGGCAACTACCCTATTTCACTCACTCGAAGGCTGCCAGAAGGAAGAGAGATTTCTACGGGAAGGTAGACGGAAAGCAACTTCAACTTCAAATCCTGAGGCTTTTAGCTTAGCACCACTTCTACGCCCCCTCAAAAGCAATTGGACTAGATGATGCCCTTATGACTCCAACCGACGGGAAGGCCAGACCAATAATCATAATATAGAATGGAAGCAGAAATCATCCCTCTTCTAGTCAGTCAAACGAGTCATTTCATCCCACTAGGCCTCGCCTCTTAGCTCTTATGTTTTGTATTCCATGAATCCGGTAGAAAGGGGAGTCCTTATATGGATGGAATCTAGTCACTCGCACCCACATGGAACAAGAGAAATCCAGATTTCATTATTGCAGTGAAAGTGATTGAATAATCTGATAAAATAAAATAGGCATAATGCCCCCGCTCGAAAAGTGTATAATTTAGTAGTTCTGTTAACTAAAAGATTGGAAGAATGACGACTTTTTCAAAAGTGCTTTTTTTATTTGCTATTTGCAAAGGAATTGTGCTAATTAAAAATTTTTATTTGATAATGAAAAGAGAGATGGTCTTTGGCTTCCTGTAATGGTTGTTAAGGTCAAAACCTGATTTGTGATTTGGAAAGACCCTTCCCTGATTTTCTCTATTCCAATTTACGAAACGCTTAACAACATGGTAAATAAAAAAAATGTCCTAAACTTTTCTTTTATCAATTCTTCACTAAAATATCATATGTCTGCTGCTGTGGGATTCGATTAATTGATCACCGCGGCTTAGCTAAAGAGTTTGATTTATATATCCTTTCTTTTTTGATAAAGTTTAAGGTGAACTATAAACAAAGGACTCATCAAACTGTCCCCACTGACCCATCTCAAACAAGACTGTCAGGGTCGATGCTTGCTTTAAGAGAAAATGAACAGACTGAAACTATATACGCTAGCTTACCTTGTTTGGCTTCTATCCCTGCTTTCCATCGCATCGAGTGGTACCTGGGCATAGCATGTCTTGTCAATAAATGTTACGTTGAATGCCACAGGAAGAGCTTTTTGGGATAAGACAGAAGATCGGGCTTGGAGGCATACACTACATAAAAGAAAGGAAACAACAAATCAAGGAGGGGAAAACCAATGCTACAGGCTTTCCTAACTTGGCTACTTCCATTTTCACGAGGATAGGCGTACAAGCTCGTCGCCCTTGTGTCAATTCTCCATTTTTCATAGTTGAAACTTCAATTGAATCCAAACCTGACTGAAGCAAGAGAGCTACCTTCCTTTCCCGCTTAGAAATGGAGTTCCTAAATAGTCAAAAAAATGTGCCTTTCGTTTGAAAATGAATCTAAGATGTCATGTCAAGTCCTTTCTCGAGTCAGATTCTTTCACAGCAGATTAAAGAGCTGCCTCTGATTTCAAAAGAACCATGGCATGAGATGCTTCTTCTATTTTCGGATTCCTCTTTTTCACTCACTATCAACAGGAAAGGAATAAGTGCCAAGCTTCAGAGCGGATTCAATAGCTAAGGTTACTGATATGCGCGGAAACGGAAAGGCTTACAGCTGCTACGAGAAGATCTGTCTTACCTTATTCTATTTCTAGCTCTTAAAAAATTTCTAGTTAGCGTCACAAAGAGCCCCCCTCGGTGAAAGCAGTGACACCGCTTACGGGAGCAAGGGATGATTGAACTGTTACAAAATTGTTTACAAGGGTAGGAGCGATTACTGATTCAATCACACCGGATACTTTCACAGCTACTATCACTCTAAGAACGGGTATTCATCCCAGAGCTCCTAGGCAAATCAAGTCAAGCAGGATCGGATTCAGTTCCCTTTCTAGCGGCGGTTCCTGATTCAATTGGTTGTGGTACTCTTGATTCAATTCCACCAAACCTGAAAACCGTTCCATAGGAGCTTGCATTCGAGTCTTTTTCTTCATATATGATGTCACTTCTTTCCCCTGCTTTTAGTGAAGTTCCTAAATAGGAATATGTGGCATTTTAAAAAAAAAAAAATCTCATCTCTCGGGAATTTCTCGAGTAAGAAAAATGTGTAGCTTCTTCTCAAGCAGTAGCACCGGCAACTAAAAAAGTCTTCTATCCAACACCGGTTACTTATATAAGACCAAGAGCAAATAATGGAACAATTACCGAATCTGAATGTTATTCAACTAAGACTGATCTTCCCTCTGTGCCATTTGTCCCTTCTCCTATTGCTATTGATTCCATTTTATCAAACCAACAATTAGGAAAGATCCAAGCAGCACCACTGATTTTACTAAAACAGCGTATTCTATTCCTGAGACACCTTCCTCCAGGCTATTCAATATCTGGCGTTCCAGGTGCCGTCGCGTCATTGAGATCTTCAGAGTGGCGGGGACTTCGACTGCCTTGTCTCGGGTGAAGAGAAGGGGTAGTAGGCTTAGTAGGGCTCGAACCTACAATATCACCGTTATGAGCGGTACGTTTCAACCAATTAAACTATAAGCCCCTAGGGATCTCTACATGCAATTCCCTCACTTCGGGAAGAGCGGACGAAAAGAGAAAGAAAGGGGAGGCCATTGCTCTATCTGCTTCTTCCTTTTCCCAGGTTTTGCTCAAATCTGTGCGCCCTGCGACTTTATTATACAATATCTGGTTCGATAGGACCAGGAATGAATAATTAGAGAAAAAAAAAATGCTTATCTTATTTATTAATAATAGAACTCTTTTTTTCTATATCTATTATTAAATATAAAAAAAAGACAAAAAAATAGAATAGAATAATTAAGCAAGCGGCCCTTTCGCGACTCAAACTGGCGGTACGCTTTCCGGCTCGCAACGACTCAAACGGGCGGAGGCTCTCTATTTGCTTGCAATGCCGGCTGTTCGCCTTTAGCTAAAAGTAAAAGTAACACTTTGCCCCCCACTTCATTTTGGATTAAATAAGAAAAAATACATAAGGAGTAAAAAAGAAAAACTTGGTTACGGGAACCGAAGGTTAGTCCGACTACTTACTTTACTACACCTACAGGGAAAAACAAGTCTATCTGAGAGATGCGTTCGATAGGGGGCTACCTTGAGTGACCGAAGTGCGCTAGCCGGCTAACTGATTTCCGCTGGGTGTAAAATAGTATGCTCCATGCCCTGGACCAGTGGGCTGTACGAGTCAGAGTCTGTCCTGACTATCCTCTTTTCGCTCCACGAACAAATGAGACACGTTATTCAATGAGGTCGAAGAGGGATGCGGGGATCACAACTATACAAGAGCTACAAAGGTGGCCAGCCACAACCTAAAACCTAAATATCAGCCCGGCGACAGACATGAAAGCACACGTCTATAGATAGGAGACCAAAAACGGAGCTAATTTCCACTCTCGCCATGATGAAAGTGCAACTGACATTACCGTCGCAGCAACTAAGGAAGTCTTTAGACTGACTGGATTCGAGTGACCCGGCCCTCGAACTTTCACCTCATGGAATGGTTATATAGATAATGCCATCCGAGAGCGCTTTCCACGAAAGTGAGCCAGTGTACCAAGTCCTTGAAATTTGCCAGTCTTGGTAGGCCGGCCCAAACGGCTAGCATCTAACTTAAACTCAAAAGGCAAGCCTCCCTTTGAGGGCTGGGAATCTGTCCATAGCGCTAACTGGTATTAGTGATCTTCCTTCTCGTCTTCTCTTAGCCCTTATACGATACGAGGCCTTTTAAAAGCCGCTTGGCAAAGAAAAAAGAACGACGAGCGCTTCCGAATCAACTAAACAAAAAGCTTCTACCACGCACGATATTTAACGCAGAAAAAGCAACCTTCACACCTTAACTAACTTAATAAACAGCAATCAACACAAGAGCGCGCCTGCTCCTAGGCTCGATATATCTCTAAAATTAGGGTTCCCAACAAACAAGCAGAAGTCCCAAACACTAAGATTTTGACTGCTATTAATATTAACTCACCCCCTTTGGAGCTCCATTCCTTAATAAAATGTACTATTCAACCAAGTTCCCGAGGCTTACCCGGAAACAAGTTTTCAAGCTGTCCTTTAGGAAATCAAAGAAGCCTATCCAATCCTACTTCTATCCCCCGCGAACTAGTTGGAGTCTTAAGGCAAGTCAGCCTATTTCCGGCTATGCTGGAGATTTCCTGTCTATCTCAGTACCCTTTTTTATTATTTATTACAGCCTTAGGGATCTTAGGCGGGAAAGAGGATCTCGGAATCATCTGGTTAAGAGTGCTTTTCTTCTCTTGCAGCAAAAAAGGGAGTTGCTCGAGCTATTCTCGTTGGCCAGGTTGAAGCAGCAGCTTTCACTTCCAAGGGATTAGGTAGGTGAAAGGTTTGGTCCACATACCTTGTGTAAGCCCTTTCTTGGGGTATCTTTTAAGCCATAGTTAAAGGGAGTGATGCTATTTGCTCGGATGTGGGTGAAAAAGAAAATGTGCTCCGCTCTTAGTGATCTCACCTCTGATGTTAGTGATCCTACCTTTGAGCTCTCAGTTGTAACGGATGCCCGGTCTAACTGATGTCCTGATTCCCAACTTTTCTCTGGTCCTGTCCTTTACTTTCCATCAGTCCATCCCGTTGGAGTGGAAGGTGGAGTTCCCAGACAAGGAGTTGGATAGGAAGAAATAGGACAAAGCAAGAAGCTAGTTTACTTTGCTATCGACCCAGCCTACCCATTTCCATCCCTAATGCAAGCAGTTTTCTAACAGTATTCTAGGTCTAACCGCTAATACCTTGGCTTGGATACCAAGCTCCCATGCTCCGAGAGTTTGACTCCCAGTAGTTCACTATGGTTAACCAGATCGATTAGGTAAGGTCCGACGGAAGTGAAGTAAGCGGGGGCAGCCCCAGCAAAGTGGTCTCATAGCACTTCCCTCGGATTTTGCCAAGGAAGGCACAACGTTGTCACACAGTTCATTGGTAAATCAACCATGTCACGAGTTTGGCTAAGCAACTAGTTAGTTCAATCAGGACTGCCTTGCTGCAACCTAGGGGTCACCTGGTGAATGGTCTCAAGCAAGCATTAAGAAGTGCTCGTGTATTCTACTCTACCTCGGGAAAATGAGCTTGCCGAGTTTCAACAGCTGAACTTAGCCCGAGGAAATGTAAAAGCGAACAAGGGGGGCAGTTGGCTCGTAAGCTCAAATTAGAAAATCATCGATAAGATTCAAATAAAAGCCGTTCTTTTTTTTTTCATTTTAAGGCGGGTGGAACACGCTCTTCGGGCCCCAGGTCATGATACCGAAAAACAGTTTGATTTTATGCCTGAAATTTACATACATCTATCTAAGTAGTCTTCGGGATTCAGATCAGAAGGAGCATACCTCTATCTAATAAGGGAGTACTAGGGTTGTCAACCCCTTGGTGTGGAATCGAATTAGGCGCTAGCCTTTCAACCATCGACATATCTGTTCCGTTCCCCGATCCTTCCACAGCCGAGCAAACCAAGTCACGTTGCAGGGCCTGCTCTCGCATTTCTTTCATTAGAAAACTCCAGTTCGTGATCCGTGGAAGGCTTTGATCTTATCTTCGGTCGTAGTAATGCCAGTCTCCGCTTTCTATCCTAAGAAAAATGGCTCTAAGATGTGATTCTCTCCCTCACAGCTTGCATTCGATGCCTATTTTTATATGATTCAACCTCCTACTGCTCTTAGATTAAGGCTACCGTAAACCTCAAGCCCTAAACCTGATTGGAGCCTCTTCGTGCCTTACTTGTCTGTCCTGCTTCCTCTCTTAATTCAATATCTCCTGCGAATCCTTATCCTGGCATCTATCTAAGGTAGAAAATGCCTTACAATTGAGTTCTTCGAGAACAAGTCCTGTTCACTCAACCATAGGCGCTGGCATTCCTGTTCTTGCAGCTACTTCTGGGCACGTGGGTCTCTTTGATCCAATTTAGGCAGCCTCAGTCCCCACAGCATAGTCTGGTCCATTTTACACGACCTTTCAATCTGTATAAGTTCCAGCTCTGTCTACCCTAGCTAGGCGAAATGGCAGTTTCATGTGTTGTGAACAAGGAATAAGCGGTCTTATCTGCTGTTGCCGTTGCCGATCTGATCTTTTCTTTCCTGGGTGTGGACGAGACAAAGTCTTCCTCTTAATAAGATTCTGCTCCCGCTGTTCTCAAGGTATCTCCTGACTCGAGGGTGAGAACGAGAATCGAATCGATTGAATCACAAAAATCTATTCACTTATATAGAAGCAGAATCGAAAAAGGAGCGGATGGTTCATATAGCAGTGGAAGAGTCAGTCGCCTTTTTTGAAGTCTGGGCTTTCGAGATCGAATCGTAGCCAAAGTGTTTTTCCAGGGAAGATCAGCTGTTCACATATCAGCTGCTACTTTGAATCCTCCTTCGCACCGCATATCCGATTCTTGCGTTGAAGTAAGCGCGCTGGTCACGTATTAGTATAGTAGAGAAATGCTATTCTTCCCTCTTTAATAAGAAGGAAGTTAGTCAAAGCACATAAGTGAGAGAAAGTGAATAGAAACAAACTACTATCATCCTTTTTCTATTTGCATAAGAAAAAGAAGCTAATCAAGATTAGTTGCGGGACTTTCTTTGGCCTAGGGAAGGGAATGGTTGTTCGCCTTTCCTTTTATTGGTCGGTTCGAATCCAATTCGTGAGAAGGAAGTGATCTTTAGCGAGTTTCGAATCTTTTTACCCTTCAGTGGTAAACAACTATAGGAAGTATCCTCGGGACTGATCAAGGTTAGACTTTCATTGCTTCAATTCAAGAACAACCATATGGGGCACCTTTTAGGACACATGCGAACAATCCAACTACTACCTCTACTTGATCTTCGTATGCTATTCTCTTCCCAACCCAACCGTCCTCAGTAGGGCTCAATCTCTATGCCGGATGCTCTTTGGTGCTACCTTCCCGCCTACTATTGAAAAAAAAAAAGAGAAAATTGGATTCCAGGCTATTCAATATCTGGGACTGAGTTCCAGGGATCACCTAAAACATCGTTGTCAAGGTCAGTCTTCAACCCCTTCCCCGAAACCCTAAATGCCCTTACCCACCTGCCTTTGGCTATATTGAGCTTGTTCATAAGCTTGGACAGTTCTCCTTCCTTGGACATTATGTTCATCCGACCACCGCTCTTCCTCGTTAACTCACGGATGGAATATCATACAACATAACAAATCCGGCTCGTTACTACTACTTGAACCTTACCTACCCGAGACACAAGCAGACTTGCGTAGGAGCATCGACTGGTGAAAAACCTATTCTTGTTCACAGCAAACCATTACCATATTGTTTCCTTTAACGGCGCTAATGATAGGAAAGAAAGGCTTCCCTGGAATACGGTCTTTTTTAATTGGGAATCGAATAGGAAGGAGAGAAGCCAATTTCCCTTATTCAATTTCATTTCCCTTATTCAATTTATAGTTAGAGGCTAAATACAGCAGTAATCAACTATACGATAGCACAAGATCTTCCCTCTTCCAATCCAATGCCCAAGGAATGAGACTGATTGTTGGGCAAAGGAACACTTCTCCCTCTTATAACATTATTAACACAGAGCGAGTTATCCTTTAACATCCGGAACCCTGTCTTTAAGTGTTCTACGTGCTCCTCCAAGTTATTACTATAGACAACAATATCATCCAAGTAGACCACCAAGTCCAAGTATGGGTAGAATATTTGGTTCATGAGGGTGAAGAATGTGGCGGGAGCATTCGTAAGGCCGAAAGGCATGACTAGAATGGTAGGATCCATACCTTGTCACGCATGTCGTCTTCGGCTTGTCCCCCCTCCCCCTCGGCCTCGGGGAAGATGGGGTTGATTAGATTGAAGATTGTCAGTAAGGCAGCGGAATTCTTTTTTTATATGTATTCTTTTTTTTCTATTTGCTTTGCCAGGTGCTTAAACCTGAGTCTAGCACGTACAGGTAGGTATGTTCTACTACTAAAAGACAGAACCGGTTAAATCAATAGGTCGTTCCTCTCAATTACATATGCATAAGAGGATGTTGACGTACCATCAGGGCGGTATGTGCGATAAAAGACGGATTAGTCCGTAATTAGTGTTACTGTTGTAGGGTTAGTAGCCTTGAGTCTACTCATGTTCAATGGTATTTACTTTCTAACCTCTGCAAAGGTAATTGAGCTCTCGTTCTCGTATCTCCGAAAGATCAGTAGCCGCCTGGGGCTGGCGGAAGTCCCCGCGGGTAGTGGGGTCGGAGAATCTTTCTGACTGGGATGGATGCTTTCACTCAATGGGCAAGGAGCTTCATGTCACCTCCACGCTGATTCAGAAGGTGTTCGGTCTACCGAACCCGCCAGCCATATCTATTCCTCGATTCTTTTGATTGAAGGTACAAGCGAGATAGGAAGGACAGGGCCAGGCCGGGAACAGCACCGCAGCGGGAACTCCCCCGAAGGAAATGTGGGTTCGTTCCTGAACCAAGGAGGCATTCGTCAGCGTAGGAAGGCCGACTACGCTCTGTTTGTCAAGAAAAGGTAAGGAACAAAGGTCGTTTCATCGATTCTTCAACATTATCAATAAATAGATCGACCCATAGGATAAAGGGGATAGAAGAGACACAGGAATGGAATCTTGGATTCAACTAATTTCTGACAATGAATGGCTGTCCGCTGCCGAATGATTGATCGTGTTGCCATAAGCATCGAAATCAATGGAATAGTCTTTTGGAGGGGTAGGAAAGGTAATCTGCTGAGATGGGGATCACTTCAGGCTTTTCACGAAAGTACGAGATGCGCCCGAACTCGAGAACCTTCGCTGAGCGCAGCAAGGCCTCGTTGGTCATTCCTTGGTCGTAACTTCAGTGTGACTCGTGAGGGGGTTATAAGAAACGCGAAATCAGATTCTATATAGTGATCATTCTAGCGCTTCCCTCTGAAAAAAAAAAAAGAAAAAGAGAGCAGGGTTTTTTCCTTCAACAATCATACCTCGGTCACTTCCCCCCTCGAGAGCTAACAACAGCGGATAAGAGAACTGCTTCTGAAATCAGACTTGTTCGCAGCTAATAGTTCTGTCCTACTTTGATTTTTTATGATTGATCCGAATATCGTTCACTCTGTGAGATAATGGATCTAACGTTAGGGTTTAGTGACTCCATCTCTCTTGCCGGCTTAGCCGAACTACTTGAACCCGAGTCATTTGCTTCCTTAAGCCATGTCCATACTAAAAGAGCTAAATCGGATGGTGACTAGATTCATTCCGTAGCACGGGATTCTGTAACAGCAAAAAAAAGAAGACCCCTACTACCGGATCAACAGGAACATTTTTTTCTGAGAAAGAAAGATTTTCTCTCCCTAAAGTATCATCTTCTAAAGTCTATTGTTTCTGATCGTGACATCCAATTTATGAGTCACTTCTGGAGAACTTTATGGAGGAAGCTGGGAACCCAATTGAAGTACTTTACAACCTGTCATTCACAAACTGATGGTCAAACAGAGGTGACCAACCGCACTTTAGGCAATCTGTTGCGTTGTCTTGCTGGAGAAAATGTTGCTACTTGGGATCGAACACTGCCACAACCAGAATTTGCTTACAACAGCACCGTTACAGGGAAAGTACCATTTGAGCTAGCCTATGGGGGAGTTTCCAATCATATTTTGGACTTGGTTCCTTTACCAACTACAATGCCGGTTAGTGATGATGCTGAAGCAACCATTGATCGTATTCGTCAATTGCATGAAGAGGTAAGAAAGACTATTAAAGCAAGCAAAGCCGTCCAGCCGTACGTTTTCCCTTTCATTTCGAATTCATTCTTGAATTCAAAAAACCCTAAGTAGGAATTGAACCTACGACCAGTCAGTTAAGCGACGACCGTTCTACCGCTGAGCTATTAGGGTGTGGCTTAAGGCATTGGCTTGCTAATCAACGATAAATCTTCTAGTACCACGGGCTGAACCCCGCGGGAACTAAATATAACCATGGAGATTTTGGTATCAGACGAAACAAAAAACACTGAATTGATAAAATCAGTCCGAAACTACCGAATGGGTAACAAACTTAGGGACTACCAAACGAACTAAACAATGAATACTATTCCTTTTCGACAACTTGAATTAAACCATCTCTACTAATAAAGATTAAACCTCCATAACAAGGCGAAGGGGCGTTCCCCGGTACAATAGAAACTATTTCTCCAGCCAGATCCAACTCAAACAAGCAACTAACAATATCTTCTTCGAAAGACACGTTCTCGCTTTCGAGACTCATCAATGGAAAAGACACGAAACCTTCATGAATGTAGCGAGAATAAGAAAGACCGGGGTATGCGGTTAGAAATTCCCGGTCGAAATCGGCTAACATAAAATTGAGTAAGACCATTGTGATAAGCCCAGCGGGTGGTATCCCAGCCCCAGTAGACCAATCCTTTCCTTTTTTATCCAAAATAGGTATTGCTAAAAACGATGAAACCAAGTCAAAAACGTACCTATCCCTCACCAAGGATTCCAGCTTTCGCAAAAGACTGGTACGGGACATTTTTTTTAAGGAGTCAGGCAGATCCAATTTGAAAAGCTTGATTCCCCTGCCCCCTCCAACTAATCGGCCATAGAACACCCGGCGATCCGCTCGAAACCCAAACGACTGCTCTAGAAAGACAGAAGAATGCGCAAAATGAACGCTTAACATACGCGCGAGAGCGATTAAAACGAGATCGTCCCGGGCGAACAGCAAAATCCAAATCCGGTAAGTCGGGCAGACAAAAGCTGTGAGAAAAAACCTCTTGGGGGTGGTCTTTTGGAAAAACCTCAAGCTTTAGCGGTGACAAAGCAAACACCTCTTCTAACAAATGCTTTTGGATTGATTTTACCCTTCCCGGTCTCAACGAAGGAAAAAAAAAAGAAAACAATTCTATATATACAAAAGCTATTTCTATATAAAAGAAAGTTGTTGTTTCGAACATAAAGAGGAAGCTTTCATACCCTGATTTCGTCTTTGACTTGTTTTTTTTCTTTTCAAACTTTAGGACGGTAGTCAAGTCAAGCCAAGCTAAAAGTAGTGAAAGTGTTGACACCATAAACTGTTTTTATTAAGAGTCAATGAGGATTGTGCCACGTGTTGTCCCAGGTGTACGGGTTAAAGGGATGCGACGTCGTTCTGGCTAAAATTCCACGATGTATGAAATTC
This sequence comes from Erythroxylum roigii, assembly GCA_027576455.1. Lineage (NCBI taxonomy): Eukaryota > Viridiplantae > Streptophyta > Magnoliopsida > Malpighiales > Erythroxylaceae > Erythroxylum > Erythroxylum roigii. The sequence goes on along the minus strand of JANZXV010000213.1, from coordinate 24,199 downwards.
CTTCATCGTCTCAAGTAGGGGATTAGGACCTCGAAGCCACTGGAAATACCCAGAGGTCTGTCTTCGAATCAGGAAGTACCAGCAGATAATGAAGTAGGTCTGGTCACTCGAGCAGAATTGTTGGCCATGTTAGATAGAAATCACCAGGCCGTAAATGAGTACTTCGATAAACAGATTCAAGAAATGACGACCGATAGATATAAACGAGAAACTGAACGAATATAGGAGTCATGGAGGCGTGACTGTGAAACCATACTTTGGTACAGTTAACAAGGTTGGTACCTATGTTAGCGAAAGGACACATCGAGAGGCTGATAGAGTTATCTTAGATATAAACCAGTCCTTGTCAGCTACAGTGGCACCGATGGCCAAACAAGTGGCCAGAGAAGTCATAGTCACCCAGGAGCCCATAGTTTCTAAGCACAATGAGACTAACCAAGCCTTGGTTGGCGAGATCCAAAGAGTAGCCTCGAATGCAGGCCAGAGATCTGACTTAGAAAGGAATCGAATGACCCTTAGCACTAGGGCACCCCCACAGGACCCTAGGTACCTCTAGCTAATAAATTCCCAAGCCTTAGGGAGAACCCTTTATTCGAAGTCCCTAACCAGAGGGGTAACCCTTTGTTTGAACAAGGGGGGCAGGGTGTCCCATTAGGATATCCAACACAAGTACAGAATAGTGGTTCTCCTCAAACGAATAACTTGAGTCTACCTTCGCCAGAGTAACCCAGTGATTGGACAGAATGCCCAAGTCCCTAAAAATCCTAAAATAGATGCTTCGAATGGCCAAGTGACAGGCCAAAAAAGTCAGGCACAGCACCTAAACGCTTTTAGTAGCGTGGGGAGAGCGGCCGAGCATCAGTTGAAGCAATTGACTAAGTCGCATATATAGATCACGATCGAGCAACTAAACGTGATCGTGGTCAAGCTCGTTCGGCTGAGATCTTTCCTCAATAGGAAAAGGTCGGTCTTGACTTGATGCCGTCCCCAATTCCTATTCTTTTTCAGGAAGTGGACTAAACTCATCTTGACGTAATTCTCCTCCCCGGTTAGTTCTATAGGAGTCAGAGCGTAGAAGAATCAACTAAGTCAACAGATTGCGAAGACTAGGCATCCTTCTGATCTTCCTATTCGGGTCTAGCCTCAAAGCTTCCTTTCTCTTTTCCCGTTACACGGACACCTCTTTCATTCCTTTGTGTATCGATCAAAGAGTATATGCTTCACACACCTCATTTAGAAAGAGTTAACGAACAGAACAGTTCATGGGAGACAGAACAGAAAAGAGAAAGGCTTCCTAGTTCTGTGATAAATGACGGAACGGACAGACAGACATCAAAGGAGCTGTGCCAAGTCCGGAAGCACGGCACAAGATAGTGAACAAGTCCTAGGCTTTTGACATCTCAGCCCACTGATCAGAATGGAGCTGGTTCATCTGATTTGTTGAAAGGAAGATTTCCATTTTTCTACGTATTTGATTCAAGTAGGAATTAAATAACAATGACCTCTCGGCTACCGTACCGATCGGGATTGAGCTTCCTCAGATGGAGCTGAAGAGAGAAATTCCAGTCAGGGAAAAATTTTTGATCGATCCCGTGCAGAAGAATAAAGAAAAGAACCAACGAGACCCGTGCTGAAAAGGCATAACGGAAACCAGTCCCGCGATCTTTCTCTTTCAAGTTAGCAGATCGGCTCTCCTCAGTGAATTGTAGCCAAATCGATTCTATCTTTGTAGAGCCACTTTTTTTGTATTTGAGATGGACCAGAAAGGTGCCTGCGGGCCTCACACAAGTCTATCCTCGATCAGCTACCTCTTAGCAACGAGATGTGTGATTGGCTTGGCTATGGTTCTGCCTTTCCTTTAATTAGGTTAGAATTGAGACCCTCGGGGTCCTTCCCTTACTTGAGAACAGCAGGGGCGGTCTTTACAATTCTTTCATAACATCTGTTATAAATCAGTCTAAGTTTTATATGGTATGGGATAATAAAAAAAATGTTTTTGTCCTTTCTAGGACCTTCATCTAATCATTTCGAATCTTTGATTGAACTGTCCAAATCCGCCACTCACTCCTTGGTTGGTCTTCCATTCTCTTCCCCGAGTTCTATTAATTAGGAATCGTCCTTGATTATCTTTAAGGCTATTCCTTCCCCTCCACATTGCAGAGACGAGTTGGCTAGACTCTTCCGAAATTTCGTATAGAAAGAAAAAGAGATTTGTCTTGCTTCTTCACAGGATAGAAAAATGAAAGTGAAAAGGCAAGATCTTAGGAAAAGTCTTTCGACAGAGAAAGTACGATCTGTTCATTAATAGTAGCGGCGTTCCCCCTTGACCTGGCCGGGCTTTAGCGCCCTTCTTTCTTTGTTTGTGTCTCTTTCTTTCTCCCATACTTTCCGTTGGTCAACAACCAACAAAAGCTCTCTATACTTCTTCAATAAAAGTACAGGAAGGACTCTCTTTCTGTCTGGAATCATTCTTTCAAAATAAATCATGCCTCAACTGGATAAATTCACTTATTTTACACAATTCTTCTGGTCATGCCTTTTCCTCTTTACTTTCTATATTCCAATATGCAATGATGGAGATGGAGTAATTGGGATCAGCAGAATTCTCAAACTACGGAATCAACTGCTTTCACACCGGGGGAACAAGATCCGGAACAAGGACCCCAAGAGTTTGGAAGATATCTTGAGAAAAGGTTTTAGCACCGGTGTATCCTATATGTACTCTAGTTTATTCGAAGTATCCCAATGGTGTAAGGCTGTCGACTTATTGGGAAAAAGGAGGAAAATAACTTGGATCTCTTCTTTCGGAGAAATAAGTGGCTCACGAGGAATGGAAAGAAACATTCTCTATCTGATCTCGAAGTCCTCATATAGCACTTCTTATAATCCTGGATGGGGGATCCCTTGTAGGAATGACATAATGCTAATCCATGTTCCACACGGCCAAGGAAGCATCGTTTTTTAATCGAAGAACAGGAAATAAGACAAACGCCAAAGAAATGGAATTTTTTACAATATAAATCTAAGAACTCCCAATATCAAAAAATGACTTGTGGCGGAACACTAACCCAATTTCAAACGCCGATAGAAGCGTAAAAAACGACTTCTTTTTTTTTTTCCATAAAACAGTGAAAAAGCGGGCAGAGACGCATTGATCTTATTTATGTCTCTTATGCTTGAACAAGACCAACTAATGATGCTGGGTCTATGTGTCATTTGTGTAATTTCAACCAGTATTACTGTATTCTGCCGTAGGAGTTCACTCAGGAAAAGGGGAAGGGAAGAGGGCCCTTCACTGGATCGCATCTATTTACAGGATCAGCTGCAAGATCTTACGGTCTTAGGGCACCCCTCAGAATCCAATGATTCTGGAATCGTTCCAGAATGCAGTCTTTTCTTTATTTTAGTATGGCCTATGCGTAGTCTTGCAACGGGGATCCCTTAGGCTTTCGGATGATTTCCTCAGAAAGAGTCTGCGTCAAGCCGTACTGCTTCATTCCGTAAAGCTGTACTGAGCTTCCTACGAGGAAATCGCAGATGGTCCTCATCGAGAAATCAATGCGCCGAATCGTGCAAAGATGTTATTAGCTTATTAAAAAGATAGATCATTTTCCCACGCAGTTCGTCGGTTAAACCAACGATTCTCTTCTCAAAGTCAAAGTAATAGAGAGATCTTTTTCTAGTTAGACTGATATCAATGCAATGAAAGAACCACCCCTTCCTGTTTGTTTGTCCTGTCAGATAGAAATCAAATGTGACCCCAAAGAGCCCTTCTTTACCACTTTAGGGGGTGTGGGTGAAGGGGGGGTTTACATACAACCGAGGCAAAAAAAGTGGTTTATGATTGAATCTCAGAGGCATTTTTTTCATTTGGTAGATCCAAGTCCATGGCCTATTTCGGGTTCACTCGGAGCTTTGGCAACCACCGTAGGAGGTGTGATGTACATGCACTCATTTCAAGGGGGTGCAACACTTCTCAGTTTGGGCCTCATATTTATCCTATATACCATGTTTGTATGGTGGCGCGATGTTCTACGTGAGTCCACGTTGGAAGGACATCATACCAAAGTCGTACAATTAGGACTTCGATATGGTTTTATTCCGTTCATCGTATCGGAGGTTATGTTCCTTTTTGCTTTTTTTTGGGCTTCTTTTCATTCGTCTTTGGCACCTACGGTAGAGATCGGAGGTATTTGGCC
>JANZXV010000213.1:0-17500 GCA_027576455.1 Erythroxylum roigii | reverse complement strand
GCAAGAATCGGTCCGTAGAACCTATAAAAAAGAAATGGTTGTGGCGCGAAGTACTCTTGTGCACCTACGTCATTCGGCTCGCGCGCAACCCCGCCCCGTTATGTTATGGAAGAATTGAATTTCTTACTGGGCTGGTTATTCAGAGCCAGAAATTGGCTGTTCGTCCCGCGACTAGAATCAGATCGCTTCGGGGGTCACTACGGCGTGGCTGAATGTAGAATAGTCCGCCTCTATAGCGTTTGATCAGTAGATTATTTATCACTTCGGAAGATGGTCAAGGTAGCTTGCTTTCAAGCCACTGCACTAGATGCGCATGTAGTCATAGTAGTCGGCTCAGAATGCCTCTGTTCTATACTAAAAGACTACTTCGGATGAATGGGGAATGCGCCCTGTGGGAGCGTTATTTGGAAAGGTTGTTCCGTCAGCTGATTCACCTTATAATGCATTTTTGAATTGGATCCAAGAATATCATATAGGATCATCGATCTGTTCTGCCAATCAATCCAATAGACGCTGGCTGATTTACATAGTCAAAGCACTTTCGGACGTCAGCATGTACTAATCGCTCTACCCTTGGACATCGAGGGCAAAATCATGAGTCTATTTCCTGCAACGGAAGCCGTAAGATAAAGGTAGAAGGATAGAAGGAAAAGTCTGCTCCAGGGCCGGGTGGGTTCTCTGCGGCTTTTTTCTGTGGAAGAACACCATACTTTCTATCAAATATGGAATGGCAGCAAGCTCGGAATTGGATAGAAAGCAAAGCACAATAGGCCTTTCTATATGGATTGCCTCAAGTATTGTTTCTTTCTTGCTCCTGCCTTACCCAGGAAAATCAACCTTCTCTCTTCACTGAACTGTTTTTTCAACAGAAGTTGTTATAACAGTTATATGAGGCGAGCAGTGAAGCTATCATTACAATAGGTTTCTTTAATGCACGTACTTTTAATAAGACAGAATATTGCAACCTCAACGCAAAGAGAGACCGGCGATTGGGACATACACATTTTAGGAGGAAGCTAACCCTAATAATGTTTCTTTACCCTACAATATATGGGATAGACTTTTTTCAATTCTTTGATTCGAGTTTGAAAAAGAGACTAGGCTCTTAGCCTTTAGGAATCCATGCCTTAAAAGAGCTCTAGCGGGCCTCTCTGTAGGCATTAAAGGATATAAATTCTTGCTTAGCACAGGACTAACGTAGACTGAAGCCCAAGCCAATTCTTATACTACTTTACCTCTTCCCCCCTTTCTTCTTGTACGGATGTATTATCATAGCCTTTAAGGGTTTAGTCCCAAAATAAAATAGAGTGGGATCAGATAAAGACATTGATTCTTGATCACCTTCTACCTGACCTTCCTACAATTAAGTCCGAGTCAGGATGCGCTAGAGGAGCAAAATGCCACTCAATGGAAAGGGTGAGGATCGGCAAGAAGTGACGTAGCTACCTATATGAATGTCGAAGATAGACGAGCCGCTATAGACGATCGATCCGTCTGGATGAGCTAAAAGAGATCCTACTCTGACTGCCTAATCTCATCGACTAGCCACTTTCTCAGAGTTTAGCCGCTAGGCGAAGAAGAGGCCGGCACTAGAAGGATCGGCAGAAGAAATAGCCACTACTTTGCTTTGATTTGAAAGCCAATAGAAGATTGATAAAATCCAATTCTTTGTTATTTATACGATGACTCTCATCCACTCTTTTTACAGCCTTCTATGACGAAAGGGAACTAGTTAACCCGCATCTTGATTCTATCTAGAAAATCTTCCTATTTGATTTTAAATGTGTTGCTTTTTGTGAATCATCCACCGAGGGAAATCGTCCCACCAAAACGGAGTTGCTTGAAGGTCGTAGGTGGAACCTCATGCCGAAACGCATGCCATCTTACTTAGGATCCTTTTGAGGCCGCTTTTGGCTTTCAGGATTGCCCCTACTGATACTGAGAAAGGCCCTAACTAATTAGTTAGTAAAGGTGAACGGGATCGTAGCTGCCTTTCATTTTCTTTATATTAATGGGGAAAGGGACGCTTTCTTTATTCTTTAGGATGCCCGTGATTGAACTTGCCGGTACGTAACCAGTCCCAGTCGAGAACGGGCGAGTCCGGGTCAGGTCGATCTTCGATTCCGCAGAGTCTGTTTCTGAAGGTCTAGCTACTCGTGAATCTGTTTGTTCACCTACGAAAGCGGTCGATCAGGTCGTTCGAACCTTTTTACTAAACTAAACTAATTAGGGTGCTTAAATTAATTAGCAGGTCTTTTCGCTAGATGCAAGCTCTTTCTTTCGTATGAGGAGATTCGACACTCATGCCTTAGCGCCTTTCCCCATTCTAGACCAACAAACTTAGTGAGGAGAATTCTTTCGAAAGAGTCTAATCCACTTTCCCCTCTCTCCGCAACTGAAGTCAGAACTGAAACTACTGAAACGGAAGGAAGAGCCGAGCCCAAGATATCAATAGGTTGAGCAGAACCTCGATCACCAGTCGCGTGGAAGGTGATGATTATAGGATCAAAGTGGGAATTCCTGGGGAACTAGACATAAGCGAATTGACCAAAGTCAGGATCAGGTTGAATTGCATTCACGGAGCGGTTTACCAGGTTACCACCAGTTTTCCAGTTTCAATAGAATAGGTAACCAGTCCTCCTCGCTGAAGATACCAGAGTTTGATAAAATCTTAGCCCAGAATTGGACTTAGACTCGAACAGGCAGGAAAAGTGGCACTTCTTCCCTCGATAAGGAGAGATTCATTTCGTGATTCGGCTAGCGATTCGCCTCGATCTTCTTTATTACATCTTCTTTATTACGCACCTTTCGAGTCTGGATCGACCTTAACCGCTGCGGAGGTTGTTGGTCGATCTTCACTTACATCATTTCCTCACGAGGACGAATTCCTTGATTTGCTTGTTTTGGCTACTCAACAAATGTTATGAGCGGTACCTTTCAATGAGATCGCACTTTGACTTATATACAAGAACTGATGGGATGCATAACCACCAAAAAGATCTGCTTTTGAAATCAGTCACACAGGAAAAATGAGAAATCGGCACAGGAGAAATAGCAGATGCATGGAGTGATTCGAATCAGCTCTTCATTCTACGAAACCTATTTACCCGCTTACCTGCACCCGCTGCTAGAGCAGCTAAGGTAGTTGTACCCGTTGCTGCAGTGAACGAATCGAGAGAGGAAGGTTTGGAATCAGACAAGGATGGAGGTGTGAACCAAAAATCAAATAATTGAGGCGTGACCGAATCACATTTTGGAAAGTAGGCAGAAGCCGGATTTGTAGCGGAATCTCAGACTTTGGGCGCGGCCCTATCGAAATAGGGAACAATCAAACTAGAGGTTTGGCGCTGTCAAGACGATCAGGTTGAGGTCCAGGTCGAGAAAGCCCAAGTCTTTACAGAAACTTGCTCGATATCGGCGTTTGCAGTAGAATATTCTCTTATGTTGCCCCAGAGAAAGATCTTTAAGCTAGAAAAACCATAGAAAGAGGTAAGAACCCAGCATGTAAAAAGCATATTTTCCCTAGTCCTAACGGATCAGGAGCCAGAGTGCATTGATGTAGAGAATCATTTTGTTCCAAGAATCAATCGGAGATCTCATTTCCCTCTCTTCACTCTTTTCCCTCTCTTCATTGGGCTGACGCCCGGTGCCAGGATGTGGGATGCAGTAGTCCAAAGAGGACTCAGAGAAATCCTGTCCCAGAGGTCGAGAAAAAGCTTCTAAACACGCTAATAGGTTCTGAGAAAGTAAGAACCCGGCATGTAAAAAACCCTTGTCCGTTAGGACCTGGAGTGAGTGCATTAATGCGGTGGAAAGAATCAATCTCTTCTTACCTGCGAGAAATCAGAGATCCCTCTCATCATTGGGCATTCAGGAATGCCGTTGTCAGTGGGCGAATGCCCGTTGTCAGGATGTAGAAATACTTTGAGGAGTAAGAGCTGCACAACTTTCTTGAAGAGGTTGATCTTTCAGCTTCTAAACCGCGTTTAGGGTCCCGTGATGGGAATCACCAACAAGGCTTTCAATCGTTATCTTCTATTAGCTGAGATCCCGGGCTAGATTATATAGCCCATGCTTAGCTGAAGGCAAGGGTTGAAAGAGAAGAGAGAAAGCCACTGGGACGAAAAACTTCCAGACCGTGAGAAAATAAAGTGCTCTGAATAGAGTTAGCCGGCAACCACGTTTTCCCCGCTAATGAAGGTTCGGCATCCAGTCTCAGCCTTCGTCAGCGGCTTCAAATCAAAGCTTGACAAAGAAAAGAAAGAAAGGAGGGAGACCGACTTTCCCCAGCGGAAAAGGCTGAGTTCTTAAGACGCCGGCTTTGAGTGGAAGAATCTCAAACGGAAGCTAGACTTCTGTGGACTGATTAGCTCGAGTAAAGTAATTGCCTTTTTTCACTCGTGAACGACGGCATTCCAAGAAGCAACTTTCTATGGGGCCTTGACGATCTTAGCCCCATGTTTTGCCTTCCCCTTTTTCAAAAATGCACCTTTGGAGTAACAGCTGGAAAGCAATTCTTTTTCAACCTTGCTTCTGGAGGAGAAAGAAGAAGGGCGAGACACGAGACAAGCGAGCTAGCACGAATGAAAGCAGTCACTATCGAAGAAGAGAGGGCCGTCTTTCGGGCACTTCCGTTTACGGACCCTTTCCTCTGTCCTAGTCGCTATCTCTCAGGAGAAGGTAACCGGGCATAGTTGTACCTAAAGATAGTAATTCGCAAAGAAAGCAAGTAGACTAGTAGGGGAAATTTCTTGCTCAGAGGCGAAGTTCCCTCGATCCATGTGAAAGTGACTCCTCTTGAGGGACGTAGCGGCTAGGAATGTGGAGGTGAGGGCAGTGGCTTATGTTTGAATAGCTGTCTTTAGTAATTCACTCAAAAAAGCCTATTTTCCATTGCAATCAATCAAGCATTCCAGCGAAGCAGTACGGATAGCATGTAGCACGGGACCCCCTTCTTAGAAGTAGATGAGCTACCTAGATCTTTGTATGCACGGGTCTCGATTGGAAGCCCCCTACACTGGCAAGTAAATCGAGCCATGTGTTCTAAGGCTGAGACACTTCCTTCTCCTGAGAACACGGTATTCCCTAGGAAAAGGGTGGTAACTGGCAGCATAATACACCATTATTGAATGGAACATAGTCCCTTTGACTTCATGAAATAAAGGTTTTTATTCCTGATCTATGATCGGCATCAAATGAAGGACTAGAACCCCACTTCTTTTAGATAGAAAGATTCCAACGGTTAAGTATCCCTTTAGTTCAGCTAGAATCAATCTATTAAGTCATAAGACAGGCTCTAGTTCGACTAGCTTTTAGCTGGAACGTGGCTAATTTAACCGGAGATCGCAGTCTCAATCCTAAAGTGAACAGAGGATTTGGCACAGCTTCTCTGAGCTTTGTTTAGTACCAAGCTGTAGTAACAAGAGTAATCAGGCTTTTTCAAAGAAAACCACGTCCAGCGTGGAGATAAAGATTTGAATATCGTGCAATGAAAGCATTTTCATCATGGGTCTTCCAAAGAAAGAGAGGGAAGGCCATGAAAGTCTGTCTTGCATCTCACGTCACGTGGAAAGAAAGGATGCTGCCAAAGAATCAGTCGAAACTCGGTCTTCACTCCTGCCCTAAGAAGCTGGTCCCACTCCGTCCAAAGCTGATTATAGCTCTCCGGCTGACTAAGCAGGTTCACCCCCAACTCCAAAGGCTGGTTCAACCCCTGCTTGAAAATGATACAGTCCGGAGCCGGGCATTTAAATTGGAACAAGAGAGAGATGAGATTGCAAAAAGCACTTTCCACTCCAACAACTACTCAATTTGAATCCAAGGGAGCAGAAACAACAGGCCTGGAGCGTTAGCTTCAAGTGGATTTATCCGATAGCACTGCAACTCCAAGGTCTTAGCTTAACACATGCTCTCTCTATTACTTTGACTTCCTTATTTCAGTTTTTTACATTAGTATACAGTATAAATCTTATATAGTTGTTGTATACCCGTAATAGGAATATGGGTTCTCCCACCCAATAGAATTGCAGGAGATTCTCCACGGTCTAACTGTAGATAAGCTCTAGTTTTTTTTTTTGTCTTCCTCCCAGTAACAGTCTTTGTCTCCCTTGTCTTGTAGCAGCCTTTGTAGCAGTTGTAGTTTGTCGTGCCAGGCAAGCGAATAGTTAGTTTCCTTCTTTACTTGCAATATATCCTAGTTTCTTGGCATCATATACATATCATATTTTCCTCTTTATATTTCCTCTCTAATTGATTCCCCGCCCGAGAGACTACTATAATAGGATTTCTTCCTGCCCAGCCAACTCGTTTTTAAAATTAGATGAGTTAAGCAAATGAGTTTTCAAGCAGGCTCTTTACAGCAGTATCTTACTTAGGCAAGCCCGCCAGTGAGAAAGATGAATGAATCCTGTGAGTTAGAAAGACTTGACTTTACAGCAATCCTAAGCTCATCCCCTGCTTTAAACAAAGCAGCTAGATTATCATCTCCTCCAATTTTTTAAGTTCTAGTGCTAAGCCCTTCCCAGCCAAGCGAACATAGTGCATAGGCGGTTTGAGATCCAATGCCAGTTGCTTTCCTTGTCGATCCAGTGGAAGTGCTAAGATAAGCAAGCTAGAGATAAAAAATCAAGTTAGGGATAGCTCTTATCTTTATAGGACTCTATAAACTATATATATGTTTTTACTGGGGGGTATAACATAGATAGATTAGAGGGCTCAATTTATTTCCCTGGTAGGTCTTAACGATAAGAGATAGATTTAACAGATGGATTTATTCCCCTTTACAATCATCTTTTTATCCGGGCATTTCATATCCTTTTCATGGGAGGTCTAACTAGATACATGTCTTTCCTTTCCGTGGAAGATCAAAGTAGGTTATGAATGAACTAGGTTATCCTTTTCATAGAGCAGGGCTAGAGAAGGAGAAAGGGATAGAGCTAGGTAAAGAGTAAAGGGCGCAAAAGCAAACCTGTTATCAAGCTGTTCAAATGGCAATGAAAATGAATGGGCAAGTCGGTTCGCGGGCGAGTCAGCAAGAGCAACTAGATCGGTAGTGGAAAGGGCGGCTAACATGGATGGATCTCTTTCCCTTTTTTCAGTTAGAGTCCTAATCCGACAGTCCAAGTCGTTTTTTTACGGGCCTTAGACAAAAGCAAGCTCAATTGGAGTTATAAGCTAAGCTCCTTTTTTAAGGCCATCTCTTTCCATGTCAGTTCCCCTTGCTTGAGCTTGAGGTTGCCAGTGGTGAGTAAGCCTTTACAGCTGTCCCCCTTAAAGTTGGCAAAGACAATCCATCAGACAAGTGAAAGCCAGAAAGTCAGATAGTGAAAGCAAGGGCAGGTTCAAAAGAGTATATGTGCTTTTTTTTTTTCTCAGCTAAATAAAGTTCAAGGGCCTAAGCCTAAGCTAGTTCAGTTCCATCCAGTGATCTAGTTTCAATCCTAGTTCCGAGTCATGCATTTCTAAGCGATCAAATACGGCCAGCCATTTTGAGTGCCTTTGTAAAGTAAACTCATCCAATTGAATTTCTAGGCCTTAAACAAGCTCATCGCCTTCCATTCTTACTTGCATCTATTAGGAGAAAGCTTAATCGAGTGGGATTGATCTTCCATCCCGTGAGAGTTTCCTGCCAGCTAGTTAAGTTCTATTCGTAAAGTAAGTTATCTGACTGAATCCAGCAAGTAAGCAAGTGAAAGCAAGGGCTTGGGATTTGATCCACTCGATATAGGGAACGAGCAGATGCTTTCTCTTACATTAAAGAAGACTCATTTCGATCAAATAAAGAACGAACAAACTAGACTCTATACCTTCTCTTATTCTGTTTATTATACAGAACCTCTCTGAAAGGGCTATTTCTGTAGTTCAAAAAAAGAGTTAGAGCTCTGTTCACTCAACGGGAACACGATTTCTGGTTGGATCCCGTTTCGACGGATTCTGACTTGTTCATCTTCGGGCAAATCCGGCATTTGTTGGCCTCAAGCCTCCATCTGGTGATTGAATCTTGGACGGTTTCCTTGTGTCTTGCCCAGAGCTTGTCTTTATTCGGAATGGATGCAATTCCAAAGTTAGGGCGGCAGGTAATGCCTCCGCTTCGAGTAGAACTAAGAGAGATCAACTATATGCTAATTGGCAAGATCACAGTGATAGCTTTCCTCTTGCCTACGAAGCGTCTGGTAAGGACGAGGTGTAGACCTTGAATACAAGGCAAGGCAACCAGATTTCGTATATAAAGAAAGGGGAAAGAATCAGCCGTCAACAGTGGCAGTTAGCGCCTTGGTATTGAATCACTCCCCCCCTTCTGCCCTAGGGAGTGTCAAATGCAGTGTGTTAACTAGGATAATCAAGCCTTAAAGTAAGGAAGAGAGGTAAGGTGGGCGTGAAGGCGGTGGAGGTAGAAAGGCTTTGAAAGCAGAATCAGCAGTCAACTCATTTTCTTAACACAAGCAGTCAACAGATTGGGAAATGCCCGTTTCACCATCTGAAAAGCTGATGTTAGGAGTTGACAAGAAGATCAGGCAAGGTTGGCGAAGAAGGAATGGAATCAGGTAACTATAGAGACAGCTACTACTAACCTTTTTTTTTTTACTTTTTTCATAAGTAGTGTTTTCTTTATTGATCTAGTTTATGTCGAGATTGGGTTGGTGAATGGAATGATTATCTTAAACTCCAACACTTTTCCGCTTGCTCTTTGTTTACAGGAATCTGACTTGCTTCTGGAGGTGCAGGGATGTCGACTGATGTTAGACTGACCCCGGCCCTTAAAAAAGGTGCTGCAGAGGTCTGTGCTGGGGCAGGTTCGTTCTGTCTGATCTTGAATCACTCTGGGTTCCAGTCATTTCTTCCAAGCTCAGTCACTACTGGAAAGCAGGAAACAAGCTATACGTGGTCTCTTGGTCACAGTCTGACCTGCTCTTGCCTGTCTGCTTCTAACCCTGTCTTTCTTCCAACCGGAATTCATCTAGAGCCTTCTGGCCGAGGCTAGCGAAAGGTGGCTTAGTCATGCCACAATTCCTTGTCCCAGGGGCGTGGTAAACATTCTGCAACTGGACTTTTTTAGAACTAGAACGTGGAACAATTATTGCCTTACCGATTTGTGAGTGATTGGCAGCCTTGAATTGTTGGCCGTCACGACAACTCGACCCCCTTTATACTCCGACATGCCGAGCAACTTCTCTTTGTCGCCGGTCATTTGATTGGATTGGAACACCCTGAATCGACGATCCAATCGTTGCTGTAGTCGATTGCTCCGGAATTGGACACCACGAGTGCAGACTCTGATTCCTCCTCTACAATTGAGCTCGTTGCTATCTCGCTTGTGCTTGAGCTTGGCTGTTCATCCTCCTTGGAGTCTGTCTCCTCCATTTTAAATAAAAAACCTTGGCTGGCTCTGCCCTCGCGTACGACACTTAAATGTCCCACTCATCTTCGCAGTTTTTCTCTTTGTAGCCCACTTGACTGTTGAATGAAATAGGAAGAGAGCACTCTGAACCGAGGAAAAAGCAACCTGAAGGTGATGCCTATGCGAATAGAGAGCACTGGGCACAATGGGGCGTGTCGATAAAGCGGATGTATGAGAGTTCCCCTTCCCTTCTGTCTAAATACTAAGTAGCATCCAACAATCCTAGCTTCATGAGGGCGTAATCACTCTTTCATCACGCTCACTGGGATCTCGCTTGGAATATCACCCTATCGCGAATAGGAGAGGGAGCCGTTCTAGACCAGATAAAGCCCTTTTTGTTTCCAAACCTTGCTTGCTCCTTCCGCCTTGGAGCACCGCTTGATTGATGAGAATGCCACCACCTTGCAACTAAGAGATGGGTAAAGCCATTCTGTGAAGAGAGAGGGCAACTCTACCACGGAGTCTCTCGCCCAAGAGTGGCATTAGTAGCCCCATAGATAAAGGAAGTTGCTGAAGTCCCTACAAGAGTTCTTAGGGGACCCGATTACCTACTTCTGCCGGCGCTAAAGGGGAGAGAGTCCTGAGAGTCGTTCCAACGCCTGTGGATCCGGTCCCGGGTTCAACCATACTGCGAATTCTCAAATGTTGGGTAAAGAGGAGTGCCCCACGTCGCTCTCACCATCTTGTTTGTTCTCTTTGCGCGCTTCACTTTTTCTAAAAAGGGGTGAGTACGAGATCTTTATAACAAAGGGACTCCCGGTTCAATTCAATGATTGTAATGTAACTTAGTAGCTCCCACAGATAGAATCACCCCATCATTAGGATGCCAGACGATGGGTTAAGCTCCTAAGATCGATGAAAGCTTCTAGTGAGATCCTTATATAAGGATTTCCATTCCCCAGCTCTCTAAGAGGATCCCTTGCGTGCTATGTATACGGGCCTCTCAAATCCAATCCAATTCGATCAAGCAGGAACCCCGCATGGGAGTCTTATACTTTTCGACTTGGGAGATTGCATAAGGAGAGCACCCTTCTTCTACCTCGGTGATTGAAAGGGTTTGGGATCAACACGAAGGCTATTTGACCAATGTTAGGCGCTTTCTCAGACACCAGTCTTCCTACAAGAGAGGTTTCTCAACAAGTGAACGATTTTCAATTCAAGGGAGTAGTGTCCCTTATTCAAAAATTGGATATACTCTAAAATTCATTCTAGACTTTGAGACATGCATGAAAGGCTCAATAAAAAGGATCTTAGTGATCTCATTCGCTTAATGAATCTAGGGTCTCCTCTAGGTTTGCTTTAGCGCCTTACTAAGGATGTGAATGTCCTACTTCTTCCAAAATCGGCTTCTTCAACATGCCTGACTTCCACTTATTGGGCAGAAGCTCAAGAGAGCTGGGAAGATCATGTACAGATGAACCTTTGACTCTCCCTTCCTTTACTGAGCAAGTGAGCCCCCTCTATTTACAAAGAAGCACAGAATGGGGATGCAGCCAACATGGGCCTTCACCTGAATGTGGTTTTTGGCCAGAGGGAAACTCTCTCATGACGGAGTGTGCAAGCCAGAAATCACTCTCGAGAGTGAGTTGGCATTACTCTCATTCATTGGCTATTCTATGAGAGCTCATGCGCGGAGCGATCGCACACTCTCTTTTTTAGAGATTCTTGGATTAGGGGCATTGGCGGATTGAGCTGACACCCCCCGTGCCACTTTTAAGGCGAGTGAAGCTACTTCGTTCCTATCAAGAAGGTTGTCGGAATCCTCAAGTTGAGTCAGTCCCCTATTTAGCCTGATCATCTTTCTGCAGCATTAGTAAGAATCATTTCTCATAGAGAGTGGTGGTCCAGCACAAAGCATGAAAGGCATCCATGCGCGCGCTGTATCAAAAAATCCTTTCTGTAGAGAGGCTTAGCTGGAGTTAAGACAGTAATGAATTGCCCCAAAACTAGTACCAGGATGACCTGGAGAAATCAATAGGGAAGTTTCTATGGAGTCGCACTATATGATCCCTTTCTCCTCACTGGGGAATGAGTCTTACTCAATCCTGGGCAGCAAAAAATGCCCTTGGAAAGCTATGCGCCTTTCTCCTTTTAGTGAAACCAACCGTCCCTTAGCTCGTGTTATCAGAAGAAGAGCGCCAAGTAACTTCATCCAGTGAAAAAGAAGGATAGGATTCGAGGGCTTGAATGAGAGAAATCAGAGTTCGTTTGTGGTGAAGTCTTGGAAGTAAACTAGCTCGACCAGTTGCAACTAAAGATTTTCCAGAAGAAGGCAGAATTGCTACGAAGGCTAATTAGATAGTGACAGCATTGGTTGAAATATGTACCCTCCCGGTTGGATCCTTCCGCTTTAGAATCTCGCTTTACAACAGGTATGTCCGAAGTCCCCTTCTAAGCCAAGCTCTCTGTTCTATTCCATTTGCAAGCTATTTACTTTTTTTTCCGGGCCTCGCCTCTCCTTCGGTCTCATTTTGGATTGAGTTAGCTAGGGCTGCCACCCTTTGATCGTGCATCTTCCTTACTGCCAACGTGGGGCATTCTCTCATAGGCTGCATAGAGCGCATTCAGTCTTTGAATCAAATGACTCTCTCTGGGGACGCGAATCTCTATCTAGCTTGAGAGCACCTTTTCTGTAAGCCATAAGGAGTCAGTCTTATTCAACAAGCCCTTCATCCCAAGTTCTTAGGTAAGGATCTCATTTTTTCTTGCTATGGAGGAGCAACCCACATGTGTTAGAGATTCCTAAGCAATAATCATTCTATATACCGGACCACCTTCCACTCCTTCTCTATGATTTGAGAGAGCAAGGCTTCAACTCCCACTCCCTATTGATGAAATTGTGATCTCTTAAGGGGCCAGCTGCAGGTGCAGGATTAAGGGATTCACGCACAGGCTCTCTTCCTCCGCCCTCTCTTACAGACCGTCTGGAATAGAAAAGATAACCATTTCGCACGACGCACTATTCCTATCCTAAGTCAGGGCCTGCCATAACCAAGACATGTCCACCTGCTTTGATCTCATGCAAGTGCAAGTAGGAGCATGAGCCAGGAAGTGTTTTAGCTCGAAATGAGGATGATTACTCTTCTGCCTCTCCCAGGTTCCACCATATTGTATTGGCTTATCACTCCACTCGTGGTGAAGTTCAATCAAGAATGGCATTTCGACTGTCATAAGTGAAGTGAGGCTTTCTCACACAACCACAGGGACTGGCACTAATGAAGCCTGACCTCTAAATGATGATGCCCATTCCGTATCTGTTGGTCGGAGGTTTTTGTGGGCTAAAATAAACTACCCATCCCGATCCGATTCTATAGTCAACCATTAACTCTCGCTTTAAGCCTGCGAATTGCTGCTTTGAATAGCATCGATAAGTCTTTTTAGCCAGCCAGAAAGGGCTTTCTAAGATAAGGGGGCGCAAGGCTGGCTATGAGATAGCGGCAGCTTTTAGGCCTTAGGCATGAGAAAGAAAAAGAAAGGGACAGTGAAGTGGACCTCAACCGAATCAATTAGAGCGTCATATTCTAAACTTCCAAAGCATTAACTCAAACGAGGAACTCATGATAACTTCATCACACAAGGCCAATCGAAAGAGCTTTCTTCGCTCGAAAGACGAAACTCAACTAGCGCTTTCTTTCTATACTATACGAGAATCATCGTTCTCTATCTGATATTTGTTCTCGCTCGCGAAGGGGTACGTCCACAGATCGCTAGGACCGGGAACAGATCGAGACGGGAAAGGAAAAGCCGTTATAAAGAAGCATAGGTCTTCACCTTCTTCGTTTGCTCACCATGCTCAACGCACGTTATAAAAGCGTAAAAATGTGCTTTTCGAGCATCTTTTTATCAAAGGGGATGCTGAACTGAACAAAGATTGACTCAATCCACGGTCAATTCTGAAAGATCGGATTATGATTATTCTGTTTATGAATTAACAACTACAACAACAAAGCAGCTAGCCTAGCTCTTGGCCTAACTAGTAGCCCTTCCTCAGCTCCAGCTCTTGCTTATGCTTCCTTCCCTATCTATTGCCCGTGAAAAGCGCTTCTATGGCGTCGAGTATTTGAGAGTTGTTGGAGAACTTCCTTGCCTAGCCTATGCTTCAAGGCTAGTTTCAAGCTCATCACAAGGAACGATTGATGATTCTATTGGATTGAGCGAGAGGTGGCAGTTAATACGGAAAGCAGCCGTCGTACTCTTAAGGTTGCTGGAAGCGCTTGTCTAAGGCGGTGCCATTGTGTCCGAATCAGTAGTTGCCATTTCTCGTCCTTAAACTGAGGACGCTCAGAGGAGAGTTCAATGCTTAGTAAAGTACCCCTGGGATGAGACTTCTTGACTGCTAGACTGCTTTCCTCTCCCCTTGGTCGAGCTGATTTTCTTTCCTTGGTTTGATTTAGGCGACTTTCGCCACCTCAACAAAGTAGGTCAAAAAAGGGTTAGCCAGAAATCCCATTTAAAATCAAAGGCGGCGTGCTAATCCACGAAAAACGATACGAGAAATTCGAAAGATCATTGGCCCGGCTCAAAAGCTGGAAATGAAAGCGACGTGTGTAGCTGACCAATTGCAAAGTCTCAAACGGTCTAACTGTCGGAAACTTTCGTAATCGTTCCAACTGGTCGAAATTTAGCAAAAAAAACGCGGACTTATCCAAGGCTCATTCCATACTGGGAAGAATCTCACAACATCTATTACGGCCTTCATTCCACGAATCTAAAACATGCCTTTCTCACCAGTAGCAGGTCTGCCATGATATCGTGATGCAGAAGAAAAAGGTGGGGAGCAGCGGTCGTAACTCTACCAAGAGGGGCGGTGGGTACTCGAGGGAAAGAAACCATAAAAAAAAGCTCCCAAGGTTGGAAGTTGTGACGCTGAAATAGGCCCCCGATAGATAGCTTACCAGTTGACTTCTTCGGGGTTTTGGATCTGAGGAAAGGAAGTTTCAGACAAAGAAGATATAAAAAACAGAAAACATAATATATAATAAGAATGAGCGCTCACTCTTTATTATATATATGGAGAGAACCACATCTATTCAAAGGAAATGTTTTGACCTGCAGGATAGTTCTAAACCTACTGACTGAGTCAGTTGAAGGAGGTTTAGACTTTCTACAGAAAGAGTTGCGACTCAGCGCCGGGGCGGGCGGGGGTTCATGACGAGTGGGCATGAACTGTAACTAAACAAACAAAAGTGAACCAACCACGAATTCCTGAACCGTAAAGAGAACCACCAACCACCCTGTAAAGTAAAGAGCCTCACCTAAAGGACCAGACCTGGAGCTGAGAACAAGATCAAAAGCGCAACTTCTCATTTGAAGCATAAAAGTGGTCAGGTCACTGAAAACCGGAAGAGATAGGAGTGGCCTTATAAAAATGAAAGGTTGGAGGTTGCTCGAAATTTGTCAAATACGAGCCCGTCTTTCTCTATTCAATCTACGGCCTACCTCGAGACACCTGTGTCACAACAGCTGATCTTTTGAGTGAGGGAAGCCGGAGCAGTGTAGGAACTATAGATCGAGAAAGCCACATTAGCTACACCAGATAGATCTTTTTTTGTTATCCTATTTTTTAATTGACCGGATCGGTCACCCCTCAACCAACTAAGACATTTCTGAGCAGTTCCCCTCACCCCCCTATCACAACAAGACAGAGCTAACCCAACATTCTACTGCTCTCTAAGAGTAAGAGGCCTGCCTATTAGTCTTAGACAACATAGTACTAGGACTGACCTATATGAAAAACCGTGATTGGTGAAGGTACCAAACCTTAGGTAGCTGCTATCTATCGGATCTTTTCTAAGAAGGTGGTTGAGTCGAAGCGGAGAAAGAGACTAAGTCATCGGTCGTGCCGGGATTGATTTCGTACTTCCAGCTACACAACACAGCCGTCAACCCTGCGGGAAGTACTTTATAGATCGAATCTCCTGGTCTTTCGTTGGCTATTCGAATGTCTGGACCAGTAGAAATGTACGAAAGGGGGTCTCGTCCTTTTCTTTCCAACTAGTAGCTCTTTCGTTGATCTCTCCTCCTCCCGGCCGGCTGTGACTCGTATGCCCATAAAACGACTATCGATTCCTAACGACCCCCTAGATGATTCTACCATTCGACCGGATCAACACTATTTTATTTTCATTTTCTGGCCTCGGAAAACTTTTCTAAACAAGCGAGAAAGTTGACTTTAAGAAAGAAGGGGCGCACCCTTGCTCTAGAAAACCTTTCCAGCTGTAGCTTTACAACATAGGGTTTAGATAGGGCCTTTAGTAAGATAGATTTCTTGAGCGCATTAATATCATCTATCAAAAGGTATCGATAAAGGCGAAACTTGAGTTTGATTGCATAGGAATGATTTTTTTTTTTACAGAGAAGAACTAGTTGAATTGCCCTCCTTATCTTTGATATTTTCTATTTTAAAAAAAGCAGATATAAGATTTCAACTGCTTGAATTCCCTTCTTCTATATTGAATTCCGTCATGGATAATAGGGCATGATCCATGTTATCAAAGAACCCTACTATATCTGCCTTAATAAGTTGAAAAAGATTTTCCCATCCAAAGATATGAGTGAAGAAGGTTAGTGCCTTTGCGAAAGCCATGATAAAAAAAAAGTCAAAATAAAATAGTTAACAAACAAAAGCAAGGAGAGAGCACCCAACATAATATATATAACAAACAAACCAGTGTGACCGCGTAATAGAACGTTTTATTATGCGACGAAAATTCTTTTATAAGAAGGAAGACTCCTGCAAGTTCATCAAAGCTTATGTGAGCAAAGAACGGCTAGCCACTATTTCACAAAAGGGCACTCCAACACCTCGAGGAAATAATCTGTTCTGGAGTTACAGACAAGGAACTCCATTCTGTTGACTCTACCAGATAGAATAGTAGAACCCATTCATACTAAAAAGAAGAATGGGATCCTGGCTCAGAAGGAACGCTAGCTTATCTTAACACATGCGAGTCGAACGTTGTTTTCGGGGAGCTAGGCAGAAGAAATAAAAAACTGCGCCGGCAGAAAGCTTTTTTTTTATAGTTATAGAAAGAGAGTCAAGGGGGCTTCCGCGGGCGATTCTTTAACCGCAGGCAGCCCCGACTTAATGATGGCCGCGCATGAGATCGCACGAGACCACTTCGATTATGAGTCATGGAACATAGCGGCCCTAAAAGACCTTCTGCGCTATCTTAACTTTTTGTAGAAAGGTGAATAATTTCCATTTTGAGCGGTCTAAACTTCGACCTATAGAAAAGATCATCAGAGAGGAGACAAGCATTTATGATTCCAGCCGAAAAGACTAGTAAAATCAAAGGAAGGATCAAGAATGTCATCTATTTCAGGAGCTAGATTAGTTGACGATGAACAAGTCAGAATTTCCTCAACAAAAATGGATGGATTGGACCGCCATTCAGGTTCGTTATCGATTATGTATCAGTGGGAACATAAAGATAAAAGAGTTAACTAAGTAAAGTATCAGATCGACCCAATTTCACAAATGATAGGTCAAGATCATGTTGTTCATTGGAAATGGAAGAGGAGAGAACGATCAGACATCGAACGATGAATTTCGATTGATTGTTATCGTGGAATTCGTCATCAAGATGGATTGCCCTTACGCGGTCAACGAACTCATACTAGTGCTAGAACTTGTCGCAAGCGAATTCGAAAATGAAATCAGTCTACCGAAAGCCCTTGGTACTTGTCTTATCAATCACACTGATAGCTTCAATAGTTCACTGAAATTGGATGTAGTTTTTTTGGTATTTCACTGGTTACTAATCCAGTCGTATAGTAGGTCTCCTTCGACACTCCACTAGTGGCTCGGCTTCGTCCTAGAAACTACTGCACATCTTTATCTGATCCGGAGGCTTCGTCGACCGGCTCCTCAGATAAAGATGTATCCGACGCGGAAATCACCACTTTTTCGATTGTGATTTTTTGTTGGTCAGGAGAGACAAAAGAGAGATTTTCTATCAGTCAAAAACGGATATCGCCCCCATGCTCCCACGGTCCGCTTACCGAGGAATAAAAACCAGAGCAAGTTGGGGTATAGAGCCGTAAGCGCGATGGGGGGTGACAGAGGACGTGCTCGTACGGTTCATAGAAGGGTATGATCAA
>JANZXV010000212.1:43849808-43863646 GCA_027576455.1 Erythroxylum roigii | reverse complement strand
AAGCAAAAAATCTTCCTTATCTTCTCTAGTTAAATCCTCCCCCTGAAGATAAGGATTGGTGAAATAAGGTTGTTGTTACATTGAATGTGACGTCTACCGAGACATAGAATTTCTTTGATGGAGGATGGTAACACTTGTACCCTTTCTGAGTTGACGAATTACCCACAAATACACACTTTAGAGCCCTTGGATCTAATTTCACCTGTTTTGACTGTGGACATAGACAAAGGATGTGCACCCAAAGACTTTAGGGACAAGGTTATTTGTAGTGTTTAGGTTTGGGTAAAAAGTTGAAAGAATGTCCATAGGACTCTTAAAACCTAAGGTTCGAGAGGGCAAACGATTTATGAGATGAGTGGCGGTAAGAATTGCTTCTCCCCAAAAAACTTTAGACACATGGTTTTGAAATAACAGGGCTCGGGTTTTCTCAAGGAGGTGCCCATTTTTCTGTTCTGCTACCCCGTTTTGTTTTGGAGTTCTTACATAAGAAGACTCATGGATTATTCCCTCTTTTTGGAAGAATAGGGTAAGAGTTTGATTGAAGTAGTCCCTGGCATTATCAATCCTAAATCTTCTGATATTGACCCCAAATTGATTCTTGATCATGGAATAGAAGTTTGGGAGTACGATCCTAACATCAGACTTATGTTTGAGCAAAAAATTCATGTAACACTTATACAATCATCAATGAAAGAAATAAACCACTTTGCCTAAAAAACATTAGAGACATTACATTAGATGGACCCCAAATATCACTGTGAATGAGATAGAAAGAAGTAGGACTTCCTTTTTTACTACTTGGAAAAGGTACGTGTTTGTGTTTAGCAAGTTCACACACCTCACAAGGAAAGTTTTCAACATCTAAACTTTAAACAAAGTGGGAAACATAATCTGAACAATCCTAAATGATGAATGCCCCAGTCGACAATGATGAAACAAAATTTTCTCTTTATTGAATAAAACAAGTTCTGAAATGAAGGAATGTGGTAACCTACTCTTGGTCATGTTTAGTTGGCTTGGTGCTTCTAAATAGTAAAGGCCATCTCGTTCCCTAGCGGGTCCAATCATCCTCCTAGAATCCTTGTCCTGAAATACACAATAGTTACTGTAAAAAATTACATTACAAGATAAATCTTGGGTGAGTTTCTGTATGGATACAAGGTTTGTGGACAATTTAGGAACATGAAGGACATTTCATAGAATTACTGATGGGCTTATTTTGACATCACCTATACCGACTACAGTGGTTAAGGATCCATTAGTTGTGGCTATTTTCTTACTTCTTAGACATGGGGAGTAGGCTAAAAAGATATTGGATGAGTGGGTCATATGGTCGGTTGCTCCTGAGTTCATGACCCAAGTGTTAGTTAAAGAGGATTGAAAGCTGTATATTATTCATCCATACATGAGTATTTAAACTCAATTACAAATACAACAAATCAACGATTTGATTACCCAAGCTAATCAAGGGTGAGATTCTAGGAGCTAAATCTGGAGGTAATTACAATTGACAACTATTTACAATAATCAACGTTTGACCAAGATTATGTCAAGAAATCACATACATGTGGGTGCACTGTTATTAGTGAAGGTTATACCTGAGCCATTTAATCCAAGAGAAAGAGGAAACTCACCTGAATATGCCAAAGAACAAGTACCTGAAGGCTTTTCAGTTTTCCCAAGGCTGCTAATAAGTGATCTCACCCTCTCAATTTCTTTTTTGTTGAGGCTACTCGGCTTTTGTGATATTGATTCGTCTTGTGATACAGCAGCAATGTGCATTTGTCCATTGTTTGGTGGCTGATCTCCCTTCTGACCCCGCTCACGGCTTGAAGGCTTTCCATTAAGTTTCCAACATTTCTCATGTGTATGTCGATGTTTCTTGCAATAAGTACACCATAATTCATCACGATTTTGAGGCTTCAACTGATTATTCTTCCTTCAAAAACTGCTCCTCTCTCCGTATTTGTGGTTGATTTGCCATTACCAGCCACCATAGCTGAACTGTCAATGACTTGTGGTTCCAGGATCAGCCCTCTCCTACTTTCTTCACTTTGGGTTAAAGCCACTACCTCTTTAAAACTTGGAACCTCCAGCTTCCTAAGAATTTGTATCCTTCCTTGATCAAATTCTGGATTCAGTCCATCCAGAAAATCATAAACTCTATCCTGTCCAATGAAGATTTTTAGAACTGCTGCATCTTCGGGACACTTGGTTTTTATCACCCGGTAGTGATCCAATTCCTGCCACAAGGATTTCAATTGATTTGCGTATTTTGTGACTGTTTTGTTTCCTTGTTTTGCAGCAACAATTTTCACCTTTACTTGTGCCACATCTCTGGCATTTGAATAAGTTTGTTGGATTGCATCCCATATGTCCTTGGCAGTGGCCAAAAACATACCTGTCTCACTGATTTCTGGGAGCCCCACAACCATGCCATAATCGTAGCGTCTTCATCATCCCATGCTTTAAATTGCTGATCCCCTAGTTTAGGCCCTACACCTGTGAGATGACTAATCTTCTCCTTTTCTTTCAGCACAGTTTGGGTGAGTTGAGACCATTTGAGATAATTTTTTCCATTTAACCTATAGGTGGCTGGAATGGTCTGCAATTCTTCAGGTTGTTGGGTTAAGATTACCTCTTCCAATTAGGTTTTGGCAATCTCCCCACTCTTAACCATAAACTCCTCGATTTTTGCATCTTGCTAGATAGAATTCTGGGCAATTAAGGCCAAATTGTGTGGGAGATAGAAGAAGAAGAAGAGACGTGTGGAAGAGAAAAAATTTCAGCAATGATGGCTGGAAAAATATGGCAATGAAGGGCAGAATATGGTGAGGTTATTGAACTTAAAGCTCTGATACCATGTCAGAAATTAAGCAGAAAGTGTATTTCCTCTTGTGTTTTTGTTACAGCAGTACTAGCTATATATATACAAAAACCTAGTATCCAAATCTGGTAGATACCCATAAATCATGGAGTATCTTATCAAAATCTTAGCCAATCCTATCAGAATCTTGACCAATAATATTCCAACTTAAGGATACAATCTGTTACAATATATTTTTCTAAAATAGTTTCCTAAGTATACAGTTTTTTCATACTAATCATTTTAGTATCTGTTGATTTTGATCCGTTTTCCAGATGGTCAACCGATTGGATGAAGGAGCCATAGCAGCAGAACTTGGACCACTTGATTACAAAGGACTCTATAAGGCATGCTTATTTTATATATTCATGTTACTAAGGAATAAACTAAGTATATGCATCTTTATTACATCATTTAACATGTTTGTCAGGCTGTTGGAAGGGCTCTATTTCGAGCACATGTAGAAGGTCAGCTTAAGGTAATTTTTTTTTATAGTTGTGTTATCAATCTATTATAGTAATTTGGTTTAAGAAAATTTACTGTTTAATGGATGCAGAACGAGATCATGTCAAACCCAGAATTGTTTGTGGAGCCAGATCCACAATTGCCTTTAGCACTTTTAGATCAAAAGGAGGTACTGCCTTACTCTTTTTCATCTTTGTATTGGTGCTAAACACCTTTCAATTATTTGTTATACCTGGAGATTTTCCCATGACAGGCTGGTAAAAAGCTCCTGCTTATTACAAATTCGGATTATCAGTACACAAACAAAATGATGAAACATTCCTTTAACAGATTCCTTCCAAATGACATGGGCTGGCGAGACCTATTTGATATGGTAAGTAAACCTGAAATTTCTCCTTTTGCTAAATGATTTGCAATTTTAAAGAAAAAGGTTAGTTGAAGGTAATTTCCTTGTTGGAAGCATATCATGTTATCATTTTTAGATCATTGTTTTTCCAACTCATGCAAATAACTTCCAGGATGATTGAGTGTTTGTGTGAGCACACAAACATTGGATGCTTTTCTAAAATCTTATGTTTCTCCTACAAAGGAAGAAAATGCCTTTTTATTGATGTTATAATGCAACAACTTGTGATATGTGAACCTTAGTTACAACTTGCCATCTTTCTTGACGTTTCTAGGTGATAGTCTCTGCGCGAAAACCAGAGTTCTTTCAAATGTCCCATCCGCTATATGAAGTGGTTACGACAGACGGGTTAATGCGCCCATGCTTCAAAGCTCGTGCTGGTACGTTCTATTGCTTGATATTTCCCATCTAGATTAGATAATTCTTTGGAACTCTCTTTCCATTCATTGAGGAAGGAATTTCGTGTATATGTTATATGTGTATAAAGTTAGAATAGGGAGATTTTCTACAATATTCCATGTGTGATTGTTTAGTAATTTGGCTACTTATGATTCATTTTTTTCCTCGTGTGTGTGTTTGTGTGTGTGTGTATGTGCACCCATGCTTCATACTTGTTCAATTGCCCAACTTTTCCCTAAATTAGATAATACTTTAGAACTCTTGCCATTCACTAAGGAATATCTTATATATTCTTATATATATATATATATATATATATTGTGCAACTTTTCCCTAGATTAGATAATAAGGAATATCTTATCTATTTGTATATATATAAAGTTTGGAATCTTTGTTGTTCTTTTAAGGAATATATTTTTTATACATATACATATACATATGTGTATATATATGTATAAAGCTAGACCAAGAGAGATTCTTGTTAGAAATTGAGCAGAAAGTGTATTTCCTTATATATATATCCAAATATGGTAGTTACCCATAAATTATGGAGTATCCTATCAGAATCTTAGCCAATCCTATCATAATCTTGACCAATAATATCCTAACTTATGGATACAATCTGTTACAATATATTTTCCTAAAGTAGTCTGCCAACTATACGGTTTTTCCACACTCCCTCTCAAGCTGGTCAATAGGTATTCTCCATTCCCACACTCCCTCCTAACTTGATGAAGTGCCTGTCGATTTCGATGTGCTTGGTTTGGTCGTGTTGTATCGGATTGTCAGCTATACTTATCGCAGGCTTGTTGTCGCAGTAGTGTCTCATAGGACCATCCCATTTAATCTTCAAGTCTTCAAGGATGATCTTCAACCAAAGTAGTTCACATACACCTTGAGCCATTGCCCGAATTCGGCTTCTGCACTTGACCAAGCTACCACTCTTTGTTTTTTACTTCTCCATGTCACAAGGTTTCCACCAAGGAAGGTGCAATATCTTGAAGTTGATCTTCTATTGACAGTTGAACCAGCATAATCAGCATTAGTATATGCTTTAGGTACCAATCCCCCATTACTTTTAAACAAAATACCTTTCCCCGGTGTTCCTTTGAGATAATGTAGTACTCTGTGAGTTGCTTGCAGATGAACTTTCGTTGGGCTATGCATGAATTGACTAATTACACTTACAGTATATGCTATATCTAGTCGCATGTGAGATAAGTAAATGAGTTTCCCTACCAGGTGTTGTTGATACATTTCTCTATCTACTACTGCATCCTCCTTTGCCTTTCCAAGCTTAAGACTTAGATCCATAGGAGTACTTGTTGGTTTGCATGCTGTATTGCCTATTTATTTGAGAAGATCTGTATCCTGCTACTATTATGTCATCGACATACACCAAAAGAGCTATAACTCCCTCTAAGGGAGAGTGTTTAATGAATAGTGTGTGTTCTTCTTGGCTTTGTTTGTATCCCATGGACAACATAACTCTTGCAGATCTACCAAACCATGCCCATGATTGGTCGAGGCCATACAATGCCTTTTTCAATTTACACATAGTATGAGTACCTAAGTTATTCTTATAATTAGGCGGAACCTCTATTTATCTCTCCTCCTCTATACTCCATTTAAAAACGCATTCTTGACATCGAACTGTTGCAAATCCCAACCGTAATTAGCTGTGAGTGACAACAACAGTCTAATTGTGTTCATCTTTGCAACAACAGCAGAGGTCTTTAGATAATCAATTCCATAAGTTTGAGTATACCCCTTGGCCACCAACCGTGCCTTGTATCTCTCAATTGACCCATCTGCTCTATACTTCAACCTATACGCCCACTTACAACCCATCGATAACTTAACCAACTCCCAAGTTTTGTTCTACGCTAATGCCTCCATATGCACATTCATAGTTTGTTTCCATTTCCCATCAGACAAAGCCTCAGATAGGGTGGTAGGAATGGTGATGGTATTCAGGCTTACAAGGAAAGCTCTATGAGATGATGAAAAAATCTTAAACGACAGAAAATGTTCAAGAGGGTATAATGGTCATTTTGCACACTCTCTGATTAAAAGAACTGCAGCATATGCAAATAATAACTTCTGAATATATATTGAGGTTTTTACAGAATTATATGAAACAAAGTTAGATATAGGGTGTTTAATGCAAGCTCGAACACTTTTCTAACATCAATGGGGACATCGAGATCATCGGTAACAAAATTAGAGTTAGAAGAATTATGAGATGAAAAAGCTCATTGGATAGACCCCCCAGAACTGAATTCAAAGATGTTGTTTGACTAGTTAGAATATCCTCAATAGCTTTATCTACATTTTTTATTCAAGTATATATTTCAAATATGACTTATCAAGCCTTCCACCTTAAGGTTTTTCATTCTCACTACTATTGATTGGATTAAAATTCTGCGTAGGCACACAATGATTTGGTGACTCCTCTTTTTACTTATTCTGCCATAAAGAGGTGATTAGGATGGAGAAAATTCAGCTTTTGAGTTGGTGGATGATAACATTTATAACCTTTTTGAGTGACAGAGTACCCAACACACACACATGTAAGAGCATGGGGATCTAATTTGCCTACATGTTTCCTATACACAAAACATTCATAACCAAAAACTTTAGGAGGTACAATGTAAGAATTACTACCTTACGACATTTCCAAAGTACTTTTAAAGCCTAACATTTTCAAAGGCATTCTATTAATAAAATATACAACTGAAAGTACTGCATCACCCTTGTTAGAGTAGAATAGTATTTTAATAAGGGTATTTAACTCTTTTATTTACTTTAATCTATTTATAAATAAAAGATGACTAACCTAAGAAAAGAGTAGTTGTCATTCTCAAATTCTCTTCTTCCTCTCTTTTTCTTCTCTTCATCTCTCTCTCTACAACTTACATAGTATTAGAGCAACCTTTATCAGGTCTGATTACAATCACGTGAATTTTCCTCTAGATTCTTTTATTCTTTTATGTTCTTTCCTTCTTGTCAGATTTCATGCCCTAAAATAAATGGTTGATCCAGGTTGGTCTAAGTAGATACTTGGTGTTATTATTCTTATCATTTTTTTTTGGTTATTTCTTTTTCCCTCATGATGGCTAACAAGAAGCCTAAATTGGTTCTAATTCTGGTCACCAAGATGACCGAACATCGTTTGAACGGTGATAATTATCCTCAGTGGCAACAGACGATCTCTAAATATTTTAGCGGGGTTGATAGGGAAGTTCATCTTACCCAAGATCCTCCAAATGATCCTGGTGAGAAGAAGTCATGGTTAAGGGAGGACGATAAGTTGTATTCGCAACTTTTACAGACAATTCAAGTGGACGTCTAGGATCAAATTTATCATTGTGAAACTATTAAGGAGATATTAGAAACCTTGGCGTTTATTTTAGGTGCAAATAACGTGACTCGAATGTATGATTTTGCCAGCGAGGTGTATCGGGCTAACATGAAGGATAAGTCTGTTCAAGATTATTCCTATGATTTTCGTCGAATGTTCAAGGAGATGAATTCCCTACTTCCATACACAACATATATTAGTATCTAGAAGGTTCAATGTGAACAAGTTGGAATTATGTGCTATTTAGTAAGGTTGTCTCCCAATTTAGCTTTTGCCCGCTCACAGATTTTAGCTAGTCCAGAGATTCCTTCGCTCCCAGAAGCCAGTCGTCATGTACTACGTGCTGCCCATTCTTTACCATCTAAAAATTCAACAACTGATAGTAGTGCACTTTTGAGCCAAGTTCCTCGTTTTGATACTAGTAAAAGTGGTGGCTGAGATGGTCGTTTAGGGGGCCGTGGTGGACGCCATGCTCGTTGTGACACTGGTGGTCGCTTTGAGGGCAAAACAGTGTGTTATCATTGCGGAAAGCCAGGACATCATATAAAGAATTGTTGGTTGCTTCATGGGACGTCTCAGTCAGCTCAGTCTTTTGCAAATGCAGTCACCTCTAAGCCTCTTGAAGAGAAGCTTGTAAAATTATAAGCTGATGAGTATACTAGCTTGGTTCAGTCACAAGGTTCTACAATGGATTCTGCTCATACTTCCTCCATGGCTACTCTAGTTCAACCAGGTAATCCTACAGCTTGCCTCTCTTTCACTTCCCGCAAATGGGTCATCGACTCTGGTGCGAGTGAATATGTAGCTGGCACTACAAGTACTTTGTCCTTTGTTACATCGTTATCTGATTCGTTGAATGTTACTATTGCCAATGGCACTATTGTTTCTGTTCTTGCCTCTGGTAAATCCAACCTTGTCCCTTCATTGCCCTTATCATCGGTTTTATATATACCCAATTTTCCTTTCAATCTCATGTATATTAGTAAGATTACTAAAGCTCTAAATTGTTTTGTGGTTTTCTTTGCCACACATTGTGTTTTCAGGATCTATTGACGAAGAGGATTATTGGTAGAGGTCGCGAGTGAGGGTAGTTGTATCTTCTGGAGGGTGGTGATGTAGCTTTTTTCGCATTGGCTGCCAGTCCAAAGTTAGAGTCTCCCTTTCATCTTCATTGTCAACTTTGTCACCCATCCTTGGCTACCTTAAAGAAGATTTTTCCCTCTTTGAGTTCCTTGTCTAATTTAGAGTGTGAGTCATGTCAGTTTGCAAAGTATCATCATGTTTCTTATTTTCCTAGTGTCGATAAGAGAGTTGAATCTTCTTTTGAATTAGTGCATTAAGATATTTGGGGTTTGTGTCCTATAGTCTCCAGAACTGGTTTTCAATATTTTGTTAGTTTTGTTGATGATTACACTCATGTTACTTGGGTTTATTTAATGAAAAGTTGTTCGAATTTATTTTGGACTTTTTCTTATTTTTGCAATGAAATTTGGACCCAATACAATGCTAAAATGCATGTTTTGCAAGTGACAATGGAAAAGAGTACTTTTCCAGTCCTTTGTTTGATTTTCAGAGAAAAGAAGGAACTATTCATCAATCTTCTTGTGTGGTGACTCCTCAATAAAATGAGGTTGTTGAACGTAAAAATCGTCATTTACTTGAGATTGCTAGAGCACTTTTATTTCAAATGAAGGTTTCAAAATCTTTTTGGGCTTATCTCGTTTTAATTTGTTGTTACTTCATAATTGTAAGCCTTCCGTTGTTTTCCGGTTGACATTCCTTATTAAATTTTATGTCCCGCTAAGTCTCTTTTTGTTGTACCTCCTAAAATTTTTCGGTGCACATGTTTTGTTCGTGACACTCGTTCACAAATATCAAAATTGGATCCTTGATCTTTAAAATGTCTGTTTGTTGGTTATTCCCGGACTCAAAAGGGTTATATATGTTTTTTTTTTATCTGAAACGATATGTGGTTTCTACTGATGTCGCATTTTTTGAGTCTACTCCTTATTTTTCCTCTTCTCCAAATGAGTTTGTTAGTGAAGATGAGTTTTTGGTTTATTATGTTAGACAAGTTCCTCCTCCTTCTGTGTCGCTGGAAACTCATCCATCGGTTACACAAGTCTACTCCAGGCGATCGCGAATTGTGTTTCCCACTCTTTCCGATTGCGCTGACCCTTCTGCCTCCCTTCCTCCGCCATGTCCTCCGTCATATGATCCTAGTCTTGATCTTCCTATTGCCTTGCGTAAAGGTAAATGTAGTTGCCAATATATTGTTTCTTCTTTTGCTTCCACTACTCATTTATCACCCCTTCGACAAGCATTTGTTGCTCCTTTAGATTTCATTTCTATACCCAAGTATGTTACAAAGGCTTTGTCCCATATTGGATTGAGGGCAGCCATGGAGGAAGAGATGGCAGCTTTGGAGCACAATTCCACGTGGGATCTTGTGTGTCTCCCAACGGGTAAGCAAGTAATTAGTTGTAACTGGGTGATTACTGTTAAGGTGAATTTTGATGGCACTGTTTCTCGCCTAAAGGCTCATTTAGTTGCGAAGGGCTATGCTCAAACTTATGAAGTTGATTATTCGAATGCTTTTTCTCCTATTGCTAAGCTTGCTTCTGTACGTTTATTTATTTCTCTTGCAGCATCTAAACAGTGGACATTGCACCAATTAGATGTCAAAACTGCTTTTTTACATGGTGATTTTAAGGAAGAGTTATATAAGGAGCAACCACTGGTTTTGTTGGTCAAGGGGAGTTTGGGAATGTATGTCGCCTTCATAAATCCTTGTATGGACTGAAACAATCTCCTCAAGCTTGGTTTGGTAGATTTGGTGAGGTGGTTATGGAGTTTGGTTTACGTCAAAGTGCATATGATCACTCTTTGTTCTTTTGTGAATCCATTGCGGGTTGCATCTTACTTGTTGTATATGTGGATGATATTGTTATTACTGAGAATGATAGTAAAGGCATTGAGCAGTTGAAATTCTTTCTTCAAAGCAAATTTCAAACTAAGGATTTGGGAGATTTGAATTATTTTCTGGGTAATAAAGTTGCAAGATGTAGATAGGGTATATGTCTTTGCCAAAGAAAATATGTTCTTGATCTTCTCACAAATATAGGTTTGCTTGGATCTCAACCATGTGATACTCCTATGGTGCCTAATCTTAAACTCACGACTAAAGGGGTGACTTATTAGATGATCCAGAACGGTATAGAAGACTAGTGGGAAAACTCAATTATTTGGTTGTGACATGCCCAGACATTGCTTTTCCCATGAATGTAGTTAGCCAATTTATGTCCTTGCCACGAAGTATTCATTGGGAGGCAGTTACGCACATACTTTGATACATGAAGGGAGCTCCATGGCGTGGAGTACTTTATTGTGACCGTGGTCATGTAAAAGTTCAAGGATTATGTGATGCCGATTGGGCTGGTTCTCCAGTTGATCGAAGATCTAGATCTAGCTACTGTGTTTTTGTGGGTGGCAATCTCATATCGTGGAAAAGTAAGAAACAATCGGTGGCTGCATGGTCTAGTGCAGAAGCAGAGTATCGTGTTATGGCACAAACTACATGTAAGAAAGGAGTAGCCGTCATTCTCAAATTTTCTTCCTCTCTTTTTCTTCTCTTCATCTCTCTCTCTACAACTTACAACCCTAGAAGACTTTCAGGACATTCGTAGCGAACATGAGAGCTCTAGCCACTTCTAAAAAATGTCAAATCTTTCTTTTAGAAACTCCATTTTGGGCACTAGTATTAACGTAACTAGTCTGGTGCAATATTCCATGCGAATCAATATAGTCACAAAAAAATACCTTCCATGTACTCTGCCATTATCAGTTCTCAAAATCTTAATCTTAGGATTGAATTATTTGCAAATCATTTTATGAAAAGAAATAAAACAAGAAAAGACCTCATTCCTAGCTTGCAACAAATAATCATCCTAGTAGAACAGCCTATAAAGGTGACAAACCATCTACAACTAGACAAAGAAACTATTTGAGTAGGATCCCATACATCAAAGTGAATAGCTATAAAAGGAACAAAACTCTTATTATTAATTGAAGGATAAGAATGTCTTCTATGCTTGGCAAATTCACAAGTATTACAAAATGGTAAATTGAAATTGCACTATTGAAACAACTTTGGTTATTATCTTTGTAAAACATTAAATGATGGATGTCCTAATTTCCTATATAATCGAATCAACTGTTGGTTAGCAAATATTGAATCTCCTATCATGGCTTAAGTCTTAGAGGGTAGCAGTGAGTGACTACTCCTATTTAGCATATACATAGCAGTGAGTGACTACTCCTATGTAGCACATACAAACCATCTTGCAATCCACCATAGCCAATCATCTTCGCTATGCTCAGTTCCTGAAATGCAAAATACATAGGATAGAATTCAACTTTACAATTAACTTCATTTGTAAGGGAACCAATAAACCATAGATTATTAGGAAAATTAGGAACATGAAGAATTGATGACAATTTAATGGAAGGGCTACAATTAACAAACCTGTTCCAGATATTGGAGACAAGGAAATGTCTACAATATTGACTTTATCTTTGCCTAAACATGTAGTATAAGTCAACAATTATCGGAAGAGCCTTTCATATGATCTAAGGTTGTAGAATCTATAACCCATGGATTATTATGAGTTTCAAAATTGTCAAGAAATGTAATACCTAATTTGGCAAAATTAGAAGAAGCAATAATTGAATGTGAGTTGAGTCGAGACAAAAGATGTCGTAGAGTTTGCACCTCTTCATTGAAAAAACCACCAATACTTTTCTTCAGACA
The DNA here is from genome assembly GCA_027576455.1 of Erythroxylum roigii. NCBI lineage: Eukaryota > Viridiplantae > Streptophyta > Magnoliopsida > Malpighiales > Erythroxylaceae > Erythroxylum > Erythroxylum roigii. Next base: position 43,851,336 of record JANZXV010000212.1, on the reverse strand, counting down.
CGAGTGCATCTATAGCCTTGAACATATTTGCTTGTGGCCTAGTGGACCCATTCGTTTACTTCCACATCCCCTTGTTGGTCAACCATGAAGTTTCCAGCAACAATCTTTAGTATGCCTCGGTTTACAACAATAATCACATTTCAAGTGATCTTTATTTGATGGACCTTGGTCACTCCCTTTCTCTAGTTCATTAGTGTTAGTGGCAAGTAGCCATGCTTTTTCTATGGGGTTTGTATGTATCATAAGATTCCTTTGACTTTCTTCCTGTTGAATGTAAAAGTAAGCTTGTCTCAAATTCCATATTCAAACCAGTAAGAATAATAGACATGTTCCTTTTTTGCGGACATGCAGGTTGGAAATCTTGATAATAGTCTAATTCTTGTCATAGACCACTTAATTTAGCAAATTATTGTGCCATAGTCATCTCTTTTTGTTTAGTCTCATGTAACTTATTTCGTATCTTAATGGTCTGAGCATCATTACCCTCTTGAGAATAGGTCTAAGAAGCTACACTCCAAATCTTTTGTGCAGTGTTGACTAGCAGATAGCCTCAAGCAATCTATGATTGCTTCGAGTTGAGCAATCATGAAATGACAAGAGAGTTTTATGATTACCATTGAATGAGTGTTGGATCACTAGTAGCTGTCTTTGATTTGTCTCCTGTAACATATCCCTGCAAACCCCAAGCTTGAATAAAAAGTAAAGAAGACCTCGTCCAAGCAAGGTGATTGGTTCCATCTGCTTTAGTGGACTGATTTACAGAGAAGGATCTTCAAATATAAATCAAACTTCGACTCCAAATTTTTTTCGTTCTGCCATTTTTAGAGTAAAAGATCTGTTTTATCCGTCAAGAGAAAAGGAAACAAATTTATGCCTTGAACGAGTGAAAGCTGCAAGTTATGAGAATTGATTTTTCTTAAGCCACAATGTTTTAGAGCATGAGCTTTGATACCATGTTGAAATAATAAAGACAAAAATAGAAGAGAAAGTAACTCTCATATCTATTTGTATTTTACAATAATCCCTACATATATAGGAATTTTGAAATAGGAAAATAAAATATATTGGAACAATATTTATAATTAGGCCCTAAAACAGAAATCCCTACTAAACTAGGAATACACCAAACTTAACCCACAAGATTACTATTGTCAACAGAATTTTTGTTGGCTGTTGACAAGTGTTCAAGTTATGTATAGTGGGACAATGGGTATACTGGTCTTTAGTGCACTCTTTATTACCTTTCCTAACAGCAACAAGGAGGAGGGAGCCATCTATGGGTGTGGACTGTGAATATGTGCAAAGGCAAAGCAACCAAATATCATTGGACTAAGACCATTTGAGGTTCTGAAATTCAGATAATAGGTATTAACTGATTCCATGAGACTTATTGTCTGACACATGAGGGAAGTCTATTCATCATATGTGTGGAGATTTGAAAATGAGTTGTCTATTAATACACTAGCTGTACATACATATTTATACAAAGAAGAGAGGGCAAAATAAGGTAATACTGTCCCTAAAATTA